>PVJX010000523.1:0-244862 GCA_004027295.1 Dolichotis patagonum | reverse complement strand
GTTAAATTATCATTATTTGCAGATGACATGATACTTTACATAGAAGACCCCCAAAACTCTATTGAAAGACTCCTAGATATAATTAACAAATTCAGCAAGGTAGCCTGATGCAAAGTCAATACACAAAAATCAATAGCATTTCTATACACTAACAACAAAAGTACTGAGAGAGCAATAAGAGAAACTACACCCTTTACACTAGCATCCAAAAAAATGAAATACTTAGGATTAATCTCACGAAAGAAGTAAAAGAGCTATACAGGGAAAATTATAATATCCTGAAAAAGGAAATCGAAGAGGACCTCAGAAAATGGAAAGACATACCCTGTTCATGGATAGGAAGAACAAACATTGTAAAAATGGCCATTCTCCCAAAATTACTATACAGATTCAATGCCATCTCAATCAAAATACCACTAACATATCTCATAGATCTAGAGAAATCACTCCTAAAATTCATCTGGAACCAGAAGAGACCTAGAATAGCAAAGGCAATTCTAAGCAACAAAGGCAAGTCAGGAGGCATCACAATCCCTGACTTGAAATTATACTACAAAGCTACAGTGATAAAGTCAGTATGGTACTGGAATAGAAACAGACCAGAGGATCAGTGGAATAGATTGGAAGATACAACCACAACCGCAAACTCACTTAACCACCTTATCTTTGATAAAGGGGCCAAACATGCTCACTGGAAGAATGACAGTCTCTTTAACAAATGGTGCTGGGAAAATTGGCTGTGCATATGCAGAAGACTAAAACTAGACCCATGTCTATCACCATACACTAAACTAAAATCTAAATGGATCAAAGATCTAAATATTAAAACCGAAACACTAAAACTGCTGGAAGACAAAGTAGGTAAAAACCTCAAAGATATAGGAGTAGGAAGAGAATTCATGAACAAGAACCAAAGTACACAGGAAATATTCCCAGAATCAATAACTGGGACCACATCTTATTAAAGAGTTTCTGCATGTCAAAAGAGGTTTCCAGCAAAGTGAAAAGAAAACCCACAAATTGGGGAAAAAATCTTCATGGACATTTCCTCAGACAAAGGACTTCTGTCTAGAACTTATAAAGAATTAAAAAAAATCAGACCCTTGAAATTCAAAGACCCAATCCAAAAATGGGCATCTGAAATGAATACATAGTTCTCAGATGAAGAAATACAAATGGCAAATAAATACATGAAAAAATGTTGATCATCATTAATCATGAGAGAAATGCAAATTAAAACCACACTGAGATTCTATCTCACTCCAGAAAGAATGGCCCAGATAGAAAACACTACCAACAACAAGTGTTGGAGAGGCTGTGGGGAAAAAGGAACTCTTCTACACTGTTGGTGGGAGTGTAGACTGATACAACCACTGTGGAGGTCAGTCTGGAGATTCCTCAAAAAGCTGGGTATGGAAGTCCCATTTGACCCAGCTATTCTGCTTCTAGGCATATTCCCAGAAGAACTGAAAACATCGTACCACAGTGACTTATGTGAACCCATGTTTATAGCAGCAAAATTTGTAATACCCAGTACCTGGAAACAAGCTAAGCACCCATCAACTGAGGAATGGATAAAAAAGATGTGGAATTTTTGTGCAATGGAGTACTACTCAGCTATAAAGAATGATCATATTGAAATATTTATAAATAAATGGACACGACTTGAGACCATTCTCATAAGCGAAATAAACCAAACTCACATGTGTAAATACCATATAGTCTCCCTCGTATGAGAGTTGATAAGAGTATATAAGATTTTATGGTAAACATGAGTCCCCATCTCATAGCTTTGAAGCCTTTCAATGTTTTCATTCATCAGTTGGAACTGTTTTGTTCTGTTTTGTTTGACTTTATTATGTGTGATGGTATGAACAGCTGTTTTGAAGAAAACAAAACATTATGACAGCTGTTGCTGATTTAATATCATCCTTCTTAGAAGTCCTACCATGCTTCTATTCTTCTACTACCATTGGTTCTATCACATTGTGTCTTATTGGGATTTGACTATGTGCGATAGTTTAAACAAAAAATTTTTTTATCAAAAATGAGATATTATAGTACCCATTGATCATTTTCTGTTATTCAGTTCAGAAAGCCCTGTAATTCTTTCAGTCTTTGAATGGTTTTATACTATTTTGTTACGTTTGATATTATTGTATTTGAAACTATGCTCAAGTATAGCAGAGAATGAGATATTGTGATAGCTACTGTTAATGTCCGGTTGTCTTAATGTAAAGTACTGTGTTGCCTATGTTGTCCTGTTGTGATCTGCTCTGTTCTGCCCTCTTTTATTTTATTCTCTTTAAAATAAAATTTAAAAAAAAGATTCAGAACACTCATAAATACTTTGAGATTCCAACTTGACAACTTCTGTAGCAGAGTTGAGGTAACAGAAGGTAAAGCCTCAAGTTTGCTCCAGGTGAAGAACTGAGAGACCCAGTAAGGACTACTGCTCAGAAAGAGAGTGAATAACAAACATTAAGCTGAATGACTATCGAGGGACCACTAGAAAGGCAGTCATACTCACTCTGACTGGAGAGGGGAGGGAAAAGAAAAAATATTGCATATTAGAAAGTACAACTCAGTCTTCACAGAGGTTTATAGATAGTTTTCATGGAAACTGAACTCTGAAAAACCTCATGTGTAAAATCTTATGTGGCACCAATTTATAGACAATTAACACAACTCAATACAAATCCTTCAACAGTGTCCCAAAGAATGCAACACAGACAAAACCATTTATGATCAACAGTCTCAAATGCAAGTAAAATCAAGACAGAACAGCACACAGAAATAAGAGGTAGCAATTAGACACTGAAACTTCAGACAGCATTTGTGAAACACTATAAAATAATATTTAATGTACTTGAAGTAACAAGGAAGCATAAAATATTAACAGAAATGATTAAGAGTATCATTTAAATTCTAAAAAATTTTGGAATACAATATACATTTTAGGATATAAAAAAGTTGTTGAATTGTTGTTTGTGTTCTAATACAAATATGAAGCTATTCTCTGGAAATGCTTTCATTTGTGCTATCATTTCACTACAAAGTTTTCACACCTGATTGCAGGTGTTGTATAACTGGAGTTCCAAGCCACTACTTTGATTTAATGTTCCTTGATATTTCTCTGATATGATATGCACAGTATGTGGTAATAAACCTGCTTATTTTTCTCTTTTAATCTGTCTTTTGTTTCAGGGGTACATTCTCACTAAGATGGGTAGAGGGAAAGTTCTGTCTCCACCAGAGTGGGCTGTGGCAGGAAGAACAGAGCCCATGCTCACCCGAGCTCAGTTTGCTGGTTCTCCCACAGCAGCAGGCACGGAGAGGCATGCAGGATTCAGCCTTCCAGTGGTAAGGACAGGACAAGCCACAGAAGATGCCACAGCCATGGAGCTACGGTGTTATTAGGAATCTCCAAGGAGCATCAGCTGAGGACCCTGGGTAAGATGAATTGAGAGCATCTGAAGAGCTACATTACTTTTGTTTCAAACAATGGGATAAGACAAAATATGATTTTACCTCACGAGCCTTTATCGTTTTAAAATTTTTATTAGTATATGCTTGCAGTACATAATTATTACATGAATTGTGGAGATTTGGTACATGTATATTACATGTCTTATTTATTATTTCCCCTCCACTCCTCTCCCCTTCCCCTTTTCCTCCATCCCTGTATCACCATCCGATTTGCAAAAGATTTTTGGATTTTTAAGGAATCTCCATACTGATTTCCATAGTTTACATTTCCACCAACAATGTAGAAGACTTTCTTTTTCCCACAGCCTTGCTAGCATTTGTTTATTATTTAACTTTTTGATGTTAGTCAATCTTTCTGGAGTAAGGTGGAATCTCAGTGTGTTTTAATTTGCATTTCTCTTATGAAACCATGTGTTGAAAATTTCTCATGTATTTACTGGCCATTTGTACCTCTGAGAAGTATCCATTTCACTTGTCCATTTTTTATTGGTTCTTTTATTTGGGGTCTGTTGTAGCCAGGGGTTGTACACAGAACAATTAAAATCAGAACATGGTGTTTATAATATTATTTTTATGATGGTCACCCACAGTTAACACAAGAAAGTGCAGGAAATTTATTCACAACACCAAAGACATAGAATATTTAGTCAAGGGCCTAAATCCCACAGCAATGTCCCAGATGAGTCCAGATAAAGACCCAGAGCTCACGACAATGCCACCCACAAGTCCAACTGGAGATCTAGAGCCTCATGCCAGTCTCTTTTACAGATCCGTGCCGGGAAGACCCAAAGGTCAGCGGTGGAAACTAGGAAGTCTATGCCAGCAGGGTGAAGGAGCTGTGCTGATAGGTTGAGGGTTCTACACTGGAGCCGAGAAGTCACATTCACAACAAAGATCAGGGCTGTCCTGAAAAGCACCACAGCCATCCTCAGTGACACGGAGACCCCGAGCTCCTTCAACAACAAGCATAGTAGAATACATGCTAGGAAGCCAGTGTGACAAGTTCATCCTGGAGATCAAGAGGCACACATCTTCCCTCCGCAGCCAGGAAGCAATGCTTGATGTGAGGGCCAGAGTTTCTCCAGGAGAACCTAACGGTTCAAGCAGCAACACGTAGGAGAACCCACAACACCTCAATGTCTCAATGCCATAATGCTTTAATGCTCTCCTTCTCCATGTCTCCATTTATGCTGGCAACCTTCCTCAGGTGAAACATCTCCGCTCAGCGCCATGCTGATATAATCCAGCTGGCGTTAAGTTGCCCACAGTTCTCAATCTATAACAGGGTCTAATTTGTTTGTGTTCTTTACATACTCTATATGTTAATCCTCTGCCTGAGAAGTAGCTGGCAAAACATTATTTCTATTCTATAGGTTGTTTCTTCAGTTTCTTGGGTATTTCCTTTGGGTTCAGAAGTTTTGAATTTTAATATAGTATGATTTGTTGATTCTCAATGTTATTTCTTGCACAACTGGGGCTCAATTCAGAAAGTCCTTGCCTATCCTTTATCTATGAGTTTAACCTATTTTATCTTCCACCAGATTGTTTCTGTTTTAATATTTTGTCTTTTATCTATTTTTATTTTAGTATATGGTAAGAGATATGGGTCTAGATTCAATCTTCTGTATGGGTATAGCCTCTTTTCTCAGCATCATTTGTTGAAGAGACTATCTTTCCTCCAGCATATGTTTTTGGACCCTTTTGTACATTGCAATTTTTCTGCATCCTCTGCTGTATTTCTTTGATGGATGTCTTTTTTTGTGCCACTACCATTCTTATTATTGTAGCTTTGTAATATAACTTGAAATCTGAGATTGTTCTTTGTTTTTCTTGCCCAGGATTGCTTTTTCTCTTCTGGGTCTCTCATGGTCTATATGAATTTTAGGACTGTTTTACTAGTTCTCTGCGGAATGTTGTCCATATTTTGACTGAAATTGAATTAAATTTGTATATTAGTTTTTCTTTTCTTTATCTTTTTTTTTTTTTTTGTAGTGGGGATCACACTCACAGCCTTCCACTTGCCAGGCAGGTGCTTATGCTGCTGAGCTAAATCCCCAGCCCTAGTTTTCCTTTTTTATTGTACATATTGTCATACATATTAATCATACTCCCCATATGGAATTCCAATTTTCTGCAAGGTTTTTATTACAGGTGGGTGTTGGACTCTGTCAAATGCTTTTTCTGCATCTGTTGACATGATCATGTGGTTTTTGTCCTTGGTTCTGTTAATATAATGTATTACATTTATTGATTTGTGTATGTTGAACCATCCTTGCATCCCTGGGATGAATTCTACTTGGTCATGGTGCATAACCTTCTTAATGATTTGCTGCATTCTGTTTGCCAGTAACTTCTTGAGAATTTTTGCACCTACGTTCATTGAGGAGACTGGTCTGTAGTTTTCTTTTTGGTTAGATCTTTCTCTGGTTTTGGTGTCAGAGTAATGCTTGCTTCCAGGAATAAATTTGGGAGAACTGCTTCTCTTTCAATTTCATTAAAGAGTTTGAGGAGCAGTGACATTAGATCTTCTCTAAAATTCTTATAAGAATTCATTAGTGAGTCAGCCAGAGCATGGGCTTTTCTTTCTTGGTAGTTTTTTGCAATTACTTCTTCATACTGATATTGGATTATTTAGAATTTTTATTTTTTCTTGATTTAGCTTTGGGAATTTTGGATTTATCTAGGAATCTGTCCATTTCTTCTGTGTGTGTCCTCTTATTAGAGTAAAGGTTCTCAACATAGGCATCATTATTCTGAATTTCTGCAGGATATGTTGTAATTTGGCCTTTTGCATTTCTAATTGTATGGATTTTGGTCTTTCCTTTTTTTGATAAGTTTATTTAAGGGCTTGTCTATTATATTTAATCTTTCAAAGAACTAACTCTTTGATACTGTGGCTCTTTGTATTGTTTTCTTAGCCTCAAGTACATTAATTTCTGCTCTGATCTTTATCATTTCCTCCCTTGTATGTACTTTGGGTTTAGTTTGCTCATCTGTTTCTAGAACTCTGACATTCAACATTAGGTTATTTATTTAGGTTTGTTTTTCTGATGTGGGAATTCAACGCTATAAATTTTTCTTGTACGACTCTTTCATTGTATCCCATAAGTTCTGGTATATCATATTGGAATTATAATTTAATTGTAAAAGCTGTCTAACTTTTTTCTGTGACTATTACTTTTTCAGGACAGTATTATTTAATTTCCATGTGTTTGTATAGTTTTTGCGATTTCTTTCATTATTGATTTCTAATTTCAGTGTATTGTGATTTAATAATATGCATGGAATAATTTCAATTCCTTTGCATTTACTTAGGCATGTTCTATGAACTCAAATTTGTTGTGTTTTTGAGAGAGTCCCATTTGCTGCTGAGAATATGCATTCTATTGCTGTTGGCTGCAACACTCTGTAGGTATCTATTAAGTCCATTTGTTTAAAAGTTGGTTTAGCTCTGATTTTTTTTGCTGATTTTTTTTTGTCTAGTTGATCTATTTGTGACAATGGGGTATTGAAGTCCACCATTACAATTGTATTAGTACATATCTGATTTTTCATATATGTAAGTATTTATTTTATATAGTTGAGTGTGCTGGTATTTGGTGCACATATATTTGTAATTGTTATCTATTCTCTATGGGTTATTCCTTTAACAAATATGTAGTGACCATTTTTGTCTCTTCTGACCAGTCTTGACTTGAAATTCACATTATTTGCAAATAGAACTACCCTTGCTTTTTTTCTGGATTCCTGTCACATGGAATTTGTTTTCCATCCTTTGACTTTCACACTATGAATTTCTTTTTGAGTTAATTTGTTTCTTGTGTGCAGCATATTACTGGACCTTGTTTCTTGAGCCATAATATCAATTTGTTTCTTTTGATTGTTGAGTTGAGACCATTCACATTGATAGAGTTATAACTGATACGTATTCACTTATTCTTGTCAAATTATTTTCCTGCTGCTGTTCCCTTTCTTTCCCTTTGGTCTAATTTTTGTCTTGCCTAGTGGATTCGTTCTATTGGAATTCTTATAATAGTTGTCTTCATTGTCTTTTTTAAGAATATTCTTTAGAATTTTTTGAACTGCTGGTTTGGTGGTCATGAATCTCTTCAGGTGTACTTTATTATGGAAGTGTCTTATTTCTCCATCACTTTTGAAAGATAAATTTATAGATTAGTCATAATTTGGGCCAGAGGTTATTTTATTCTAGGGCTTGAAATACTTCAACCTTTGTTTGACTTAAGGGGCTGAGATGAGAAGCCAGCTGTGATTATTATGGGTTTTCCTTTATAGATGATCTCATATTCTCTAACAACTTTTAACATTCTGTTCATGTATTGAATTTCTGAATTCTTGACTATTATACACCTTGTTATAGCTTTTTTTTCTGATCATGACTATTTGGAGTGCTCTATGCCTCACTAATCTGTATCTCAAGTTCTCTTCCCATGCTTGGAATGTTTTCTACTATTACTTCTGTGAATGGGTTTTTTATGCCCTTTATGCTACTTTCTGTTTCTTCATTGATTTCAGTTAATCTTATATTAATTTTCTTTGGATCATCTTGAAGCTGTTGGCTTGATTTTTCATTTTTCCTTGTTATTTTGAGAGGTCTTTTGCTTGATGATCACCAGCCACAAGTCTATCTTCTAGAACTGATAGCCTGTCTTCACATTGGTTGACCCTGCTGTGTATACTTTTAGTAGAATTTTTAATCTCCTGGATTTCTATTTGAGTCTTTTTTGTGGAATCCAATTCTTTTCTATGTTGGGCATTCATGGTTCCCAGGTCTTTCCTAAGTTCCTTTTTTTTTTTAAAAAAAAAATCTGTATCTGCTCTAGATTCACTGATCATTTTCTTCATTGTGATTGTCATCTCTCATTTGTGCTTTATTTTTGTCGAGAAACTTATGGATCTGTTTTGTTACCTCTGCCACTACCATTTCATAAAATTCAGCTGTTTTTTTTTTTTAATTTGCCCAAACAAGTTGGGCATTGGAAGCATCTTGCTTCCATATTTTCTCATTTTCTATTTGTTGTTGTTCCTATTTGTTTCCTGTGTTGAGGCTTGTAAATACTTATGGAGGTAGCTTTATTACTAGTATCAATGCCTCTTTAGGAAATGACTACTTTTCAGAAATTACACTTACTTCTAAGTGTAATTGGCTTTTGGATTTTGAATCTGTCCCAATTTATTAGAGATGAAATGTTGCTGCCTCCTTGGCCTGGCACCCTGTTCTTAGTTACCAGAGTTTAGTATTGTTTATGACTCCCAGACAATTTAGGTACTGGCATATAAGGGAAACAAAATGATCACAACAACTATGTCATCTTGAATAAAGTAGACAATCAGTAAAAACAATAACATCAAGTACAGACTAGAAAATGACAAACTGTGATAACTGTTAGTTTTTCACCTTTAACCATACCTATAAGATTTATAGTTATACAATAAGAAAAAAGACAAATCAGAAAATTATATATAGTAAATATCCACTCAACAGAGTGATTTTACCCAAAGGGGATGAAATTTAAAAGAAAAAAGAGGAAAAACAGATAAATAAGAGAAAGATTAAAAGCAAAGCTGAAGGACAAAGGAAGATTGGAAGGAATCTCAGAAACTGGCAACAAATACAGGAGGGAAAGAAATAAGAAAAACAAAACAAAACAAGAACATGACAAAAAAACTAAAAACAGGCCAGGGATTTATCTCAGTGGCATAAGCACTTGCTGGCAAGCACGAAGTCGTGAGTTCAATTCCTGGTTTAAAAAAAAAAAAAAAAGCTTTACCAAAACAGAAAAATTAAAAAAAAAAAAAACCAAACCTAAAAACAATGTTCACATTCACACAAAAAAATTTTAAAAACTCAAAAGTAAAAGAAAAAAACTTCTTACATTTCAAGCCTGTGGTTATCTTCTGATGTCTATACTTTTGTGGTAGTGCTCAGTTGAGGGCATGACTCCTCTTGCTGGTAGATAAAGGAGGCAAGCAGAGCCCAGATCCATGCTGGATAATCCATGCAGGCCTGCAACAGGACTATCATGGAGTGTTAGATAAGCCCAGAAGGCCTACAATAGGATTAGGGCAGGGTACCAGTTCTGGTACTCAAATCCACAGTTCAGGCTGATACTAGTCTCTGGTTTTGGGACTAGGACCTGAGTCATTCAGCCTACAATACTCTAAGTGTCTCTTGTTGGACTGACCATGGCTCCTTCACCCTGGATTTCTACCACAGTTGTCTCTTACCCAGTCACTATGGGATTTCAACACTCATAATCCTGAGACAAAGCCAACCCATGGCTGCTCCAAATCCTGGGTTTAGTTGGCCCTTCCCTAAATCAGCATCAACCAAGCACCCTCTACAAGGGACATGGAAGTCACTTGGAATGGAGTTACTCTCCAGCTATTTTAGTGGCCAGCATCCACTATTCCATTCCACTGGTGTTTCTCTCTGGAGACCTCTAAAGCCTCCTACATTCAATGTGTCCTGTATATTTGATCCTCCTCTCTCATACCGTGAGCTATGATCCAGGAAGCAAGTACAGACTGCATTGAGGTCTCTTCACTTTCTGTGGGCTCAAATTTTCCCTTTAGATACTGGTTATCCACATATCTCCTTCTGTAATTCCCCAAGTTGTTATTTTCCAGTGTCTGGATTCTAAATCTTGGAGAGGTTGATTTTTTCCTGCTTATTGCTCCCTAACAATTTTGACAGTTTGGCTATTTTGACAGTTTGATTCTGCCTATACGGGAAAAAGAGATTTTTTTTTTTCATTTTCTGATGTCCTCTTCTATGTCCTTTTTCAGAGTACTATAGCTTTCCTTGTGGAGGTCTTTCATTTCCTTTGTTAGTTTAATTGCTATGTAATTTACCTTGACACTATTTTGAATAGTATTATTTTACTAATTTCTTTCTTGATGAGTTCATTATTGGTGTACAGGAACACTATTTCCATGTGTTGATTTAGTATTTTGTCATTTTGCTGAATGTATTAGTTCTAGGAGTCTTTTGGTGGGATTTGGGGGGGGGTTCCATGTAGAGGATCATGCTATATATATCCTTTTTATTTCTTTCTCTTGCCTGATTTTTCTGCCTAAAATCATGAGTACTATATTGAACAGAAGTTGTGATAGTGGGCATCCTTACTTCGCTTTGGATTTTAAAGGAAAAACTTTCAGTAGTTTCCCATTTAATATGATGTTAGGAGTTGGTTTGTTATCAATAATCTTTATCCTATTAAGATAAGGTCCTTCTATGCCTACTTTTTCAGAGTTTGTTTCTTTTTTAAATCATAAATGGATGTTGGAATTTGTCAAAGATTTTCTGCGATGATATGATAATGCGATGATATGATTGAGATGATAATGTCATATTTTTGTCCTTGCTTCTGTTTATGTGATATGATGTAGTTATTGATATACCTATGTTGAACCACCCCTGCATCCTTTGGAGAAAGCCTATTTCATCATGATGCATGATCTTTTTAATGATTTCTTACAATTCTTTTGGTAGTATCTTGTTGATGATTTTCACATCTATGTTCATTAAAAAGATTGCCCCATAGTTTTAATTTCAGTTGAGCCTGTGTGCTTTTTATTTATTTTGGTATGCATTTGAAATGTATAATGATTACATTCCTCATGAGCAGTTGGTACATTGTGCAGAATAAATCTTAATTCTTTTTTCACCCTCTTCCCTTCCTCTTCCTTCTTCTCCTTGTATCTCTTGGTCCCCTTCCTTTTTGCAAAAGATCTATCTCTCTTATTCATATTATTTGTCTTTCATGTTGCTCTTTATTTATATTTTGGGTTTCTCATATAAGAGAAACTATGCGATATTTAACCTTCTATGTCAGTTTTCACTTAACATTATAGTCGCAAGGTGCACCCATCCATGTGACTTCTGTGCTTGCTTCTGTTTATATGATTATACTAGATTTATTTGACTTGTGCATGTTGAACCACCCTTGCATACCTGGGATGATGATTTGTTACATTCTGTTTGCCAGTACCTTACTGAAGAATGTTGCATCTATGTTCATTAAAGGGATGGGCCTGTAGTTCTATTTTTCAGTTGAGCCCTTTTCTAGTTTTGGAATCAAGATAATGCTAGCTCCCAGAAATATCTTTGGTAATTCTCTTTCCCTTTCATTAAAGAGATTGAATATTGATGTTAGGTTTTTCCTGAAGTCTTTTAGAATTCAGTGGTAAAATCACTGGGTCTTAAATTTTTCTTAATAAGTACACTTCTATTACTGCATCAATTTCATTATCTGTTATTGAAATTCTCAGGATATTCATATCTTTTTGTTTCAGCTTTGGTAATTGATATGTTTCTAGGAATCTATCCATTTCTCCCAAATTCTACAATTTATTGGAGTATAGCTTCTTAAAGAAATTACCAATGATCTTCTGGATTTCAATGGTGTCTCTTGTGATTTCACCTTTTTATTAAAATTTACTTTGACTTGAATCTTTTTGTTTTTGCTAAGACTGGATAAAGGTTTGTCCATTTTGTTTATTCTTTCAACAAATGACCTCTTTAATTCATTGAGTCTTTATGTTGTTTTTAAGTCTCAATTTCATTAATTTTGGTTCAGATCTTTATAATTTCCTCCTTTGTACTCAATCTAGATTAGGATTGTTCTTGTTCTTCTAGGACCTGAAAGTGTATTGGTAGATCTTTTATTTGGACTCACTCTGCTTTTGTGATGTAGGCTTTCACAGCTATAAACTTTCTTCTTAGGAATGTTTTCATTGTATGCCATAAATTCTGGTGTGTTGTACTGGCATTATCATTTGATTCTAGAAATTGTCTAATTTATTCCTTGACTTCCTTTGTGACTCATTGATTATTCAACTGAATACTGTGTGATTTCCATGTGTTTCTGTAATTTCTGTGGTTTATTTTGAAATTGATCCCAGTTTCATTGCACTATGATCTGATATTAGTCATGGTATAATTTTGCTTCTTTTGCATTTACCTAAGCATGCTTTATGGCCTAGCATATAGTCTATATTGGAGAAAGTTCCAAGTGCTGCTAAGAAGAATGTATATTCTGTTGTTGGGTAGAACACTCCATAAATATGTTTTGTTGATTTTTTTGCCTAGTTGATCTATTTGTGACAGTGGAATAGTAAGGGTCCTACACTGTGTTGCTGCTTATCTGATATTTTGTGTTCAGTAGTGTAGCAGTGTTTGATGCAAATATGTTTAAAATTGTTATCTCTTCCTCTTGAATTGTTCTCTTAACCAATATATAGTAACCTTTTTTGCCTCTTCTGATGAGTTTTGGCTTAAGGTACACTTTGTCTGAAAACAGAAGAACTACTTCTACTTGTTTTTAGGCTCCCATTGCATGGAACATTGTTTTCCATCCTTTGATTTTTAGTCTATGAATTTCTTTATGAATTCAATATGGGTTTTTTTAATATGTAGTGTACTACTTTTTTCATTCAATCTGCCAGTCTGTGTCTTTTGATTGAGAGTTGAGACCGTTTAAATTGAGAGTTATTACTAAAGGGTATTCACTTATTCTTGCAATTGTTTATTTTCTTGTTGCTGATTTCCTTTTTATTCTCCTTCTGCCTGTCTCCTCATGCTGCCTAATGTATTCATTCTATTAGGCTTTTGGTATTGCTGTTTTCATGTCTCTTTCTAGAATGTTCTTGAACATTTTTTGGAGTATTGGTTTAATAACCATAAATTTTTTAAAGTGCTCTTTGTCATAAAATTTCTTATTTTTCCATCAATTCTGAAAGATAGTTTTTCAGAATATATAAGTCTGGGTTGGACATTGTTTTCTTTTAGGGTTTAAAACACTTCACTCCATGCTCTGCTGTCCTTTAAAGTTTGTGTTGAGAGATCTGTTGTAATTCTAGTGAGTTTACCTTTGCTTTTCTATATCAGGTTATAAGATTCTGTCCTTGTGTTGGACTTCTGGGATTTTGACTTTACTATGTCATGGAGTTCTTTTCTGATCATAGCTGTTTGGGATTCTATATGCATCATGTATCTGTATGCTCTCTCCATACTTGGAAAGTTTTCTGCCATTGTATCTGTATATATATTTTTTTATGCTCTTTGTACTGTCTTCTGATTTTTTACTAATTCTGTTTAATTTTAGGTTTGCCTTCCTGCATCTCTAGCAGCTGTTGGTTCCATTTTTCATGTTATCTTGTAATTGATAAGGTATCTCTGAGTATATGGTCACCTGCATTAGCCCTTTATTTTAGTTCTGAAACTCTCTCCTTACATTGGTCACTCTGTTGCCCATATTTTCAATAGAAAAATTTATCTCCTAGATTTCTCTTTGGTACCTTTCCATGGACTCTAATTCTTTCATAAACTGGGCCTCCACATTTTGTTATCATTTTGTTTAGCTCAGCTGTCTTTTTATCAGTGTCTTCTGTAAACTCACAGATTATTATGTACATTAAGTCCATTATCTGTTTAGTTATACAATTTTTGTACTTGCTGAGCAAATTATTGATCTGTATTTTTTCCTCTTTTATCATTTCACAAAATTCATCAGATTTTTGTTTGTTTGTTTGTTTTGCTTTTTTCTTTGATGCATGATGGCTCAGCTTTGGGAGAGTTGGGAATTTGGGGAGGCATTTTTTCCCCTTTCATTTCTCATGTTTCTATTTTTTTTTCTTTTGAGCTAAGGGTTGATGGTTGATTAAAGTTGAAAGACTTTCTGCTTGTATGGAAATCCTTTTACCTAGTATCCACTTTCCAGTGATGTGCTCTGGGCATTGATAACTACAGGTCCTTGCCTGTGTCTCAAGATCTGATCATCTCTGTTAATTTGGGTAGGAGAGGTTGCAGTAGAATTGTCCCAGCACTGAACTGTCTGGAGATGAATCACAGTTATGTTGATGACACAAAGATAAACCAGCTATAAGTATATGCTAAAACTTAATTAATAGCACAACTGTCCCACCACTGGCAATAGCAAAAAAATCAGCAACAATAATAGAGTTAAAGACATACTAGATATTAACATACAATAAGAACCAATAAAAGTTACCACTGTACCTCCTTAACTATAGAAAATAGATCTGCAGCAATAATGTAGACACAAAGGCAAACCGATTATTAACACACAGTAATTATCTACTAAATGCAACAAATATATCACAATTTACAACAGAATAGATTTCAACAATAATAGCATAGAGTCAGCTAGCTATCTAAAACACAATGAAGCTTAAAGTGAGGAAGGGGAAAATGAAATAAAAAAGGTTTGAAAAATAAAGAAAAGGAAGATGAGAAAGGAATAAAATAAAATAAAATACCAAATGAAAAAGTAAAATAAAACTAATAGAATGAGATAAAAGTAACAGAAAAGAACAAACAAGAAAAAAAAAACAGAAAAAGATACAAGCATGAGATCATGATTTTGATCCCTGCCACACACACACAAACACAAAACAGAAAAAGAAAAAAATCCCCCCCACCCAAGAAAACAACAAAAAGTCCCTTAGTGTGTTTGAATAAGTGCTTTTTT
Source organism: Dolichotis patagonum (assembly GCA_004027295.1). Classification (NCBI taxonomy): domain Eukaryota; kingdom Metazoa; phylum Chordata; class Mammalia; order Rodentia; family Caviidae; genus Dolichotis; species Dolichotis patagonum. Next base: position 229,860 of record PVJX010000523.1, on the reverse strand, counting down.
TCTAGGACCTACAGTATTGGAATCCACTAAACATGAAGAAAGGATAGTGAGTCACTATTAAGACCTATTTTATTTTCACATTCACCTTTTTGTGTGTGAATGCTGAGTTCTGTCCCACCTTTCCTGATGGGAAGAGTTATCCAATGGTGTCTGGCCTAACTCTAGCTACTCCAAGTTTCCATATCCCTTTGTGTGCCTCCAAGATACTTCTTTCTCTGCCTACCTTCATGGTCTATGGCTTTGTCCATACCTTGTTCCAGAAGTGTTTTTTCCCACACACCCCTTACCCTGGCAGGTCAAAGTGTTAACCTGATCATCTTGGCAGATGAGGAGAGCACACAGACCATTAAGCTCTATGGTGGTTACAGGAAATGGGTAGAGAAGGTTACTTTCAGACCCAGCTCCCTCTGAAAACCAAACTTGACTATTCTGGCTTATCACCACAGAGGGCAGGACCACTGTGTCCTTTCCTGCCTAAGTTTAAACTTCTCAAGAGGTCTATGACTAGGCTGTCCCCTATCTATGACTCTCCTGGGCCATCTCCAACCCAGTCACTGTTGGAAAGCAACCACAGAAATCCTGAATCACATTTGTCCTGTGGCTTTTGATTCCTGGAGTATCTCCGGGTTTTTTGTTTTTGTTTGTTTGTTTATTTGTTTGTTTTTGAGGTAGGGTCTCACTACATAGTTCAGGATGGTCATGAACTCACTATGTTACCTAGGCTAGCCTCGAACTAGCTGCAATCTCACTGCCTCAGCCTCCTAACTGCTGGAATTACAGGCTTGCACCACCATGTCGGGCTGAGTATCTCAGTTTGAAAGAATTAACCCCTTCCCAAATAGTTTCTGATTGGTCATTCGCCAACATGACAGGCATTGCACTGAATTTCTTTTTCAACTTTAGCCTGGAACAAGTTGGAAGGAATTACTATTTACAATGTAAAATTCCACATTCTATTTGCAGCATATAATAACCATAAGCTTTTCCTGGGCTAGTGCAGCCAGCAGAGTCCATTGTTTGCAGTGAGGCTGTATACCCTCTCCAGGACTGCACTGTATTTGAGGATACAGGTCCTCCTCCCTGGGAGCCAAGGTTAGCACTTCAGCCTTTCTTTTCCCTTTGTTTTCTTCGGATTCTCTAGTTTCTCTGTGATTTCTAGTTTTCCTGTCAGTTCTTTCTTAACTCCCAGAACTTTTCTTCTTTTCTTTAACAGTAAGTTATCACAAATCTAAGTCCTGGAGAGACCCCTCTAGATTCTACATAGTCATTTCCAGGAAAAGCCCTTAAATGTTTCTTTAAAAATCAACTCCTCATAGAGATCTAATTGTGAAAGGCAAAACCTTACAGGACAATTTAGCACAATAATCTCACCTCTGGAAGACAAAGCTTTCCTAACTAATTTCCTCTGCTTCAAGAATACCTGAGGATTATAGTTCTAACATTACTCCCAAAGTTTGCCAGGAAGTATCTTGATCTTGTTATTATTTTTACACCACTCTAATATATCCATAGTCTTTGGAAACAAAGACATTATTCAATTTATAGCATTCTGGTTTTGTTAGTGGTATTTCTATTTCTAATACTGATTTAATGGGAGACACTGTTGAAAACTAAATGAGCACTGGGAGCAAGCTGAAATTCTTTTTTTCTTTTTCCTAAATGGGAATTAAATAGGTCTCCAAAAGTACAAAGCTGAGAGTAAAGGCTTTAAAATTTTATAATATTGGCTTTAAGAATTACTGTACCCTTCACTCTATGAGGCCAGTATCACTCTGAAACCAAAGCCAGAAAAGGACACACAAAAAAAGAGATCTGTAGATCAATATCCTTAATGAACATGGACAAAAAGTCCTTACTAAAATACTTTCAAACTGAATTCAGCAACACATTTATAAGTTCATATACCCTGATCATGTTGGTTACATCACAATGATGCCTCAACATTTGCAAATCAATAAACATATGTACCACATAAATAGAGTCAAGGATAAAAATTGTATTATCATGTCAACGAAGAAAAAAACCTTTGATAAAACTCAGTATACCTTCATGATAAAAGTCCTGAAGAAACAAGGTACAGAAGGTGCATACCTTAATAAAAATTACATATGATAAACCATAACCAACATCATTCCAAATAGGAAAAACTGAAAATATTTCCTCTAAAATCAGAAAGGAGACCAAGATAATCACTTTCATCACTTCTATTCAATATAGTACTTAAAATTTTAGCAATTAGGCAAGAGAAATAAATGAATGAGACACAAATAGGAAAAGAAGTCAAACTGTTCTTGTTTGTTCCTGATATAATCCTATATTCAGAAGACCACAAAGATTCCACTGAAAGATATTTAGAGCAGATAAATATAGCAAAGCAGCAGGATAGAAAATTAACATAAAGAAATCACTATCTTTTCAGTACACAAATACTGAACTAGTTGAGAAAAAAAAAGTTAGAAAAAGAATTCCTTTCACAGTAGTCTCAAGAGCAAAAAAAAAAAAAAAAATTGAAAAAACAACTAGGTATCAACCTAATCAAGAGGTAAGAGATCTCTAAAATGCAAATTACACATCACTGAAGAAAGCAATCAAAGAGGATACTGGATGATGGAAAGACTGCCCATGTTCATGGATCAGAAGAATTAATATTGTTAAAATGGTATGTTATCAAAAGCAGTCTACAGAGTCAGTGCAACCCCATCAGAATACCAATGATATTCTTCATGGAAATAGAAAAAATTCTAAAATTCATACAGAAACACAAAAGATACAGAATATCCAAAGCAATCCTGAGCAGAGTCATCACAGTTTTCAATTCAAAATACATACAGAGCCATAATAACAAAAATAATATAGCACTAGTATAAAAACAGACACATAGAGCAGCAGCATAGAATAGAAGATCTAGAAATAAGCCTCCACAGGTACAATCATCTGATCCTTGACAAAGGAGCCAAAAACAAATATTGGAAAAAAAAGATGGTTTCTTTAACAAATGGTGCTAGAGAACGTGGTTATCCATATGTACAGGATTGAAATCTGATCCCTATATCTTGCCATGTATAAAAATAAGCTAAAAATGGATAAAAAAACATAAACATAAGACCTGAAATCTTGAAACTGCTAGGAGAAAACATAGGCAGAACATCTGATAGGCAATGTTCCAAAAGCTCAAGAATTGACAAATGGTATAGCATCAAATTAAAAAGCTTCTGCAAAGCAAATGAAACAACAGAGTAGAGATAACTTACAGAATGAGGAAAAAAAGCTTTGTGAGCTACTCTTCAACAGAGAATTAGTATTTACAATATATAAGGAATTTTAAAACATTAATCCCAAAAGAACAAATAATTCAATCAAAAACAGGCAAACGAACACTTATCAAAAGAAGTAATACAAATGGTCAACAATATATTTTTTGAAATGTTCAACATCTCCAACCACCAGTAAAATGCAAATCAAAACTACCTTAAGAGAAACAAGAAGCCAATTTGCCCTTGCCATGAGCCAGCAGCAGCAATGTCGAGCCCAGGAGGAAAAACAAGAAGCCAATTCACCCTTTCTGTGCATCAGGCAGTATACAGGCTGGGAGACAAGGAAACTCCCTCACCCCACTGTAAGCAATTGGCCGATACAGAGGAATACAGGCTGAGTTGATAGCAACTGAGGTACAAAAACAACTTAATGCTTGTTTTGTTTGATTGACTTTGCAGGCCTAAAGCTGGAAGACTGAGCATCTATTTAAAGGATAACAATATGTAGTATAACAACTATGGGGGATTTCCTTCTGCTTTGTTTTTGAAATCCAATATTGTTCTTAGTGTTTTGTTTTGTTTTGTTTTGTTTCATTTTATTGTTTTGTTTATTGAATGTTCTGTTTTGATTTGTTTTATTCTTATTGTTATTGTTTATTATTATTATTATTATTATTATTTTATTTGATTTTATTATGTCTGATGATATGGGTGGCAATTTTGAAGCTAGCAAGAAGCATTATGGTAACCATTGTTGATTTCTTATTATCCTATTTTGAAGTCTTACATCATTTTCACTTTTTGTTTTGATTGGCTTTATTCTCTTTAAAATAAACTTTAAAAAAAAAAAACTACATTAAGATTTGTTCTCATCCCAATCAGAATGGCTCAGGTATCATCAATAATACAGTCTATGAAACAATAGTGGAAAGGGTGTGGGAGAAAAAGGAAATCTTCTATATTGCTGGAAGGAATATAAGTTAGTACAACCACTATGGAAATCAATATGGAGATTCCTCAAAAAAATCAAAATCAGAAAGTACAACTCCAAAAAATATGATCCAAAAGGAACTGAAGCCATCATACTGCATATATCACTGCATAAGCATGTTTACTGCAGCACAATTTACAATAGCCAAGATGTGCAACCAGCCTAGGTGCCCATCAACAGATAATTAAATAAAGAAAATGTGTTATATATACACCATGGAAGATTATTCAGCCAATAAGAAGAGTAAAATTATGCTGTTGATGGATAAATGGTTGTAACTAGAGATTTTCATGATAAGCAAAAAGTCAGACTCAGAATGGTAAGTATTGACTGTTTTCTCTAATATGTGGAATCTAAAAGCAAAAACAAAAGCAAACAAACAGAAAGAAAGATGACATGAAAGGAGAAGGGATACTACTATTACACAAGAGAAAGGGAGTGACAGGGAGGGAGGGAGGCAGGAGAAGAATGTGATCAAAATGTTATGTGTGTATGGAAATGCCACAATGAAATTGACATGAAAGATTATTCAGCAAAAAAAGAACGAAATAGTGAGACATGTTACAACATGCTAAGTGGAGGATGTCTATCACAAAAGACCATGTACTGTGTGATTCTACTTATAAAAATGCCAGAGTAGATAACCCAGATAACAAGTCATGAAAGCAAAGGGACTTTTGGGGAAAGAAGAAAAGATTGCTCATAGATAAAGAGTTTCTTTGGGAAATGACGAAGATATTATAAAATTAATTGCTGGGATGGTTGCACTGAATTGTGTACTTTGAAGGAGTTTTAAGGTATGTGAATTAAATCTTAGTGAAGGCGTAAAAAATTAAAAAGTTCTCAACTTCATTCAATATTGAGTGGATGCAAATTAAAGTCACAATGATATATCATTTTACTGTAAGCAGGTAGAAAAATTAAAATATAGGAAAATTTCCAGTACTGAAAAGCATGATTGCAGAATGACAGATTTTTACCCACTGCTTAGTAATATACAAACTGGAATTACCACTCTGGAAAACAGGTTGGCACCAACCCACACTGACAGTGCAAATTGAATCTCCTTCATTAGACACTAGCAGAAGTGTGATAATGTTCATAACGGCAAAGACTGAGTACAACCCAAATGTCCATCAGCTGTGCAATAATTCAGTTGGCTAGGACAGAGCAGCCACCTTAATAGTGGTCCCACCAAAACTTTCCCCAATGTGAGAGAGGATAAATTGTACATAGAAATTGGGTCCTGGTAGGACAGGAGAATGATCTAAAACCACTGGCACAAAGCAAATACCCTGACACGCAAGGTTGTAGCCTGTTTTTATCCAGTTGGCTCAGAACTCACAGGCAATATGGGTGTGACTGCCTAACCCTGCAAAGCAGTGAACCCTAACATTAGCCCCCATGAACCCAGGTTCATAGAAAGATTGGGGATAAAACAGATGGAAGCTTTGTAACTGGTGTTTTCCAGGGTAGAGGTGGGACTCCGGAGTGTAGGACATTGTACCTCTTCTATTCAGAGCAAAAGTAAGAGCTGGTAGAAGGCACGTCACTCCATTTGCCTGCTGCCCTGCTGCATGCCCCATCTCAGACAATCAGGAAAAGGTACAGAGCAAGCCACTGGATTCTCCAACCTCGAGCTGGTTCACAACTTGTGTCATTTGTCTTACCCGCTCCTCTCCACACACCCAGCGGCAAGGGAAAAATCGAACTCCTCTTCCTTTTCTGTTTCCAGTCCCCTTAGGTACTGAAAGTACAGGCAATCTATTTTCCCTACTGCTGAGAAAGGTACTTTCTTCTTTCATCCTTTGCTAGGTTCCCAGCATCTCTTGCTAGTGAACTATTTCTTTTCTAAATGTGACATTTTTCTGGTTGCCCTTTCTATAGTAAATCCTCATGTCTCACCAGCTTCCCAGATGACACTGATGGTATCGACCTTCTGCCTCCCAACAGCTTCCTCTTCCAGCCAGAACTTCATGTCATCCCAAGAAGGTCTCACTGCCTCCCCCCACCCCACCCCCAGAAGTCAGCATCCTGAAACTGCAAACCTGGATCCCTCGATGGCTATTGACCAACGTGGTAAAACTCATTAATCATGATTTGTTTGTTTTGTTTCTTTTTAACAGTTAATAATTGACTTCTATTTCTATCTAACAGTATTGTTTTTTATGGAAAAAAAGTAAAACAAAATGCCATAACAAAACAATAGAATAACCACAGTTAGAATAACAATAGTTATTACATTTTATCTTTAGTTATTCAGAGTACAAAATGTGGGCATTAAAATTTCTCTAATTGATACTAGTACAGATCTTCCTTTTCAATGAACTAAGAGACACTAACACTATAACTGACTTGCATTGTTTCTTTTTTCTCTTCAGTCCCTTTCTTTTTCCCCCATCCTAGATCCTTTTTCCTTTTGAACAATTTTGTCCCATTACACAATATCTATTGTACATTTTAGACCTTATTTACTCCTTCAGTTTCTCACACTAGGGAGACAATATGATGTTTATGTATGTGAGTCTGATTTATTTCACTCATGAGTATAGTCTCAAGTTGCATCCACTTACCTATAAAATTCTCAAGTTTATTGTTCTTTATGGCTGACTAAAACTCCTTTGTATACAAATACCACATCCTTTTTATCCATTCCTTGGTTGGTCCCATTTGACCCAGCTATTCTCCTTCTGGGTATCTTCCCAGAAAAATTAAAAGCATCATACCCCAGTGATATATGTACACCCATGTTTATAGCAGGGCTATTTGTAATAGCTAAATCTTGGAAATGATCAACAGTGTTCTTCTCTATAAAAAGGTACCAGGGTGCTCTGTAGGCCACAGAGAGAAGGGATTTTAAGTAGGTCTGCAAGGATATTAGAAAAATAATGCAGTAAAGTAATGCTTCAGAAATTCAAGTGAATTTTACTCTTTAAAATAAAGTTCAACCATTTTTCTGATAAATGTGGTTTATATATAATACTTACTTATTCTCAATAATACTTTGTACCACAAGTGAAGAATTAAAAAATTTTTCATTTCCTACTCTTTTATACTATGTTTTGCTTACATTCAAGAAATTTTTAGGCAGCATGTGGTGGTACATGCCTATAATCCCAGCAATCAGGAGGCTGAGACAGGATTGCTGTGAGTTCAAGGCCAGCCTGAACTGCATAGTGAAACTCTGTCTCAACACACACAAAAAAAAGAAAGAAAAGAAAGAAATTTTTGAGGTAGCTTACTAAAGCAAATATAAAAGTTATGCATCTACAATAGTAAAAGGAAAAACAAACTCAAGAGAAAGGAAAAAAATATGCTAGCATAGTAGCATAGTACTGCCTGAGCACTAACTTTAGTTCCGAGTTTGCTAACAACCAAACGAAAAAGGGAAACTATATCAACATTTCTAGTTAGAGGAAGAGATTTTGTTTTGTTTTGCTTTGAAAGCAAATTCTAATGACTGTCAGAAAGAAAATATCTATTCATTTATATGAAAAGCATTGTTTTCATGCTTACGATGATTCAAATTGTGCATGAGACGCTAGAAATACCTTTCAAAATGCTCTTCGCCCTCACAGAGCTTGGAGTCTATCAGGAGAGACAAGAATAAATGAATGAACAGATAGACGAGTACAACTGAAGAAGTGTACAATGGACTAAAATGATAACCAAGGACCAGGAGGGTCTCACTGAGGAGGTGACATTTTAAATTTCGCACTGCACATAGGGCTGAATCAGGAAAGAAGAGGGCCGTGGAAATGCTCCTCCAGAGAATCTGAGTCTAAAGGGAAGACACCTGAAAATGTACTTGATGGAGATTCTCCTCAGTAATGTTGCACAAGAGCAAACAGGAATACAGCTCCAAGTTGTGAGGTCTGTGGGGGAGAAAGTCAAGGAAGAATTTGAATGTGAGGATGCCTGGAAGTTAAATCTTCCTAAGGAAGCAGCAGAATCTGTTCTAAGGAGTCCTTAGGATATGCATCTACCTGCTTGGGTGTATGTAATCTTGGCTCAACTCAAAATTTAGGTGAAATGATCTCTTTTGGGCACAACACGACCCTGCACTTCTTCTCTAGGTGAAATACAGACAAGTAGGAATACAGGTTTATGGTGGAAACACAGTTCAGACTTGTGTTTAATATTTAATGTTTGAGTAATGCAAAGTTCCCTTAAAAAGTTCTTTGGAAATATTTATTTTTTTATACTTTAGGGAGAGAGAGAGACAGAAAGAGAGGAACAGAGACAGAGAGAGAGACAGAGAAAGGGGGATTGCAAGGGGAGAGGTGGAAACTCAAGGAATTGGAGGGAGGACCAGGCTGGAGCTCCTGCATTAACAGGAATGTGATGTTGAAGAAAACTGACAAGCAGAAACCGGACTAAATGCTGTTGCTATGGAAACAGGCCACCATCTGTGTTCTTACCTAATCTGCACCAAAGGGTTATGTAACACAGTCATCAGCTAAATAATAAAGTGGACCCAACAGTAAGATGAATTATTTTTACTTTTTAAAGAGTGACTCTAAGTCAAAATAAAAGACTACACCACTGTTCTTTACAACCCCCTCCCAGAGCATTCCTTAGGATACAAGGACCATCTCCCATTAGGGAATCAAGAAATATCTATAGTTGGGCAGTGACCTTGATTTTTAATCCTTGAGAGACCATGAATTTTATTAATTTTTTAAAAATTTTTATTTAGAAAGAAAAAAACCAAACAAACAAAATAGAAAAAAGGGTAACGACAACACAGAATTCCAAAGGAAAAAAAGAAAAGAACAAAAAAACCACTAAGAAATCACTAGTTGATAAGTTACATACTGTCATCTTGGAAATAGTTGTTCAAGTTACAAAATTAAAGCATACAAAGTAGACATTCAAACAGTGAGACTATTAACAGTTCTGCTCAACAATCTAACAAAAACAGTAGTATGGTCTATCTTCCACACTTAAACATACATGCAGTTATATCCTTTAGAGCACTTTCTTTTGCTCTCTTTTTTTATAGTAGCAATTATGCATTTTGGGTTTTATTGCTCCTACAGTTCTTATTACTTTTTATACTAGAGGCACAATGTGATACTTATAAATATGATTCTTTTTTCTCTTATTCTGCTCTTTATTTAAAGAGGAATTTTATTAATTATAATTAGGCAATGTCACAATATTTGATCTGTTTACATAGTTTCAATTTCAGTGATTCATAATTAAACAGAAGTAGTATAAAACATTGACCCTACCTTTTATAAGGAAATGGGACTCTCCATTGCAAACATAAATCCAATAGCAATGTGGACAAAATACTCTCTGAAACACAAAAAAAGAGACTATCTTAACTTCATGTCACTCACTAGTACTTTCTATGTGAGTTTACTGGGATTGTGATAAGAATCGTAGTACTACAGCCAGTAGAAAAACCAACCCTGAACCATGCCACCTACCTATGGCCCATGGCATAATATGTTACAAATGTCAAGTCACAGATGAGTAACTTACAACCATGATAAGCCAGACTTGGGCAGGTGTTGGCTATTGCCAGTTTTATCCTCAATCTGCTTCCCAGTGTCTTTAGAAAAACTGCTCTTACAGTCTCCTGAATTCCAGCCATTCCTAAGTCCATATTTTCCTATAGATATCCTGCAGACACTTTAAAATTCACATGTCCAAAGACTTTTTTTAAATCACCTATTAAATGTCTTGTTTTCTCTATCCCAGTTAATGTCTAAGTGTTGTAGTCAGGTGAATCAACAGCACACAATCTTCCTCTCCAGTCCTCCTTTTATGCTGTTGGCAACGATCCTCAGGTGGGCCTTCCACACCCTGATTCAGTGCAACTGAGTGTTACAAAGTGACCTTTAGTTAATCCACCACACCAAGCTAAAAAGTTCAAAACAATGTCCAACCTCTCTATCCATGTAGCATATGTGAGTTTTCTCACCTATATGCCTTAGCCTAGATTTTCCTCAGTCACCAAAGAGGCACCTTTCTTCTCCAATTCATGGTGAAGGTTTAAATGAGAAGGTTGTGGAAAATGCTCAGAATAGTACTTGCTCTAATAAGTGCTCAGCAAATGAGAGTGGTCACATGATCATCCTCTGCCAGAAGAAATCATGGGTTCCCTATCCTTCTTCCCTGTGCCAATACCTCTCCATTGGTCCGTGGCTGCTCTCTGCTCCTTTCAGGGGCCAGATGTGAAGGGTACAGAGTCATTTGTCTATGGCAATTTTCCTGTCCTTGTTTTGTTATCATATGGGGAGCAGACAACTTGTCTTTTTATTTCACAGGCTTCCAGATTGAGAAGGCACACGTGAGAGTGATACACAAGCAGCACTGGACCAGCATTCCTTTCCTTTGCACCTGCTTGACATGACTGAATCCTGGACTCCAAACAGATGCTGTAACGGGATGAGCCATGCAGGGGCTTGGCTGTTACTGTCCTTGCATGTGGGAGGAATGTGAAGGATTTTAGTTAGGAGGTGGAGTGTAGTGGAATGCTTCCAAAAGTGGCTCTGTTGATATTTCACATCCCACAAGCCTGTTACAATGTGACTTTGCCACTTTTATCCTTGAGATAGTCTGTTTTTTCTCTCCTTGAATGTGAGCTGGCTTTGTGGCTTGCTTGGGCAAATAAAATGTGTCATATACAATATAGGTTTTACGGTTTCTGTTTCAAACGTTATAAAGCTTTGTTGTCATACTCTAAGAATGCTGCCCTGAGACCACCACATGCAAGGAAGGCCATGCTGGATATCTGGGTAAGATCAATGTGCCTCAGCTGACACATCTAACCCTCAGCCAGCCTGCTACATGGGTGCAGAAGAATCACCCAGCAACCCAGCAAATGTAAGAAAAAACGAACTGTGGGATGCTTAATTCTGTAAATAAACACAATCATAATCTGCTATTACAATCCAATCTGCTATTACATCTCATGTTCCTACTTCCTGCCTTTGAAGTTGCATCTTTATACTAAGAGGATCATAACTTTCATCACACAGTATTATCCAAGACCATCTTAAATTTTCAAGTCGTGATAAATCTGTAATATTCATAGTAAATTTTAGAAGTGGAGAAATGAATTTAATGAGTACAACCCAGATTGTAACTACTGGTACAGTGCAGATATATGCTTATCAAAGTGTCAGTTTTATAAACAAGACTTTGAACATGTGTCCTTGCCCTAGATGGTTTGATTAAACATATTCAAAAGATAAGTGATCCCTGCTGAGTGAGCCAGGGAACAAAACCAAATGGCAGTTAGTTATTATACCATGACAGTTGCTTAGGAAGCAAGTTTCATCTGGAAGTAGGATCTTTTACTAGGGTATTTCTTCCTGGAAGTTCAGTTACCAACTTAATATTTAAACTACCAAATGGGAAGAATCCGTAAGCTTCTAATTTAAACAAGAACTTAATGAAGTGTGTGGAGTCTTTTAAAGACCAATGAAAGACTGGCTGGCTTTGCAAATTGGGAACTGATGCTAAAGAGTCAAAAGCATTGCAGAGGTGGAAGATGGGTGGACTGTCTGGCCGAGGAAGCGCTGCAGAGAGTGTCCTGTTGAGCTCAGGTGGGAAACACAAAGGATGTATCCACTGAAGAAAAGGAAGTTTCTGCTCTGCTTTGGATTCTGCATATGGTGAAGTCTCTGGAAAATTCATATACCAAATTTTTAGGTTTTGAGTAGGTGCATTTTCTCTAATGCTTCTTAGTAACACATATACCTACACTTTTTTTTTTTTTTTTGTATTCTCAAGTCTCTGGAAAACTTGCTTTCTTCATATTGAGAGTTATGTTTTTCCTAGAATTTTCACCCTTATGCTGTAACAATTACAATTTTGGGCCACTTTTTCTGCTACCATACAGACTGCCAGGTAGGCTATGCTACGGTTGCCACTGTAGTGCACAGAAAAACAGTCTGGCCCCGGTGACCGGCTGGCTGGTTACAGGTCCCTTAGAAAACATTTGCTTTTTGGTTAAAATGTCACCAGTTACTGTGTCAAGCAAATTTGATCTTTGCCTTTTTATAAATCGGAAACTCATAGTCTTCCTTTTTAGTCCATATCATATTTTTTGGTCATTTAAACTCAGGAAAATTTCCTTTTTCAGATGAATTCATATAAATTAACAACTTTTGTCACTTATTTATATACTAAAATCTGGATTAAAAGTTCTACTAATTATATATATTGTATGAATAATGCTGCTATCAATGCTTCCTTTTTTCTTTTAAAGAAAATTCAATTTTGGACATTCATTATTTACAAAATTAAACATTGGGTTCCAGTGTGAGACAGACATAAACATTTTTGTTGTGGTTGTTTAAATGGAAAATGCAATTTGCTTCTCCATTAGGATAGAAACAGCCACTCCTATTTTTGGAGACTTTCCAACCTTTAGAATGGGCTGACTGCTGACCTACCCCCAGACTCCCATCCCTCTTTTCCCTCCTCACCAGTTTTATTAGATTGTAAATAATCTATTTCATAACTTGCCCTTCATAACACACCCTTTAGGACACAGCTCCCAGACTCTGTGGTCTCAGCTGACACAGTTCGGTGCAGGCTGCTCTCACAATTGTCTTCATTTAGAACTTTTTTGCCCTAGCTGATTCTCATAGCTTCAAGCCCCAACAGCAGCAGCAGCAGAACTCTAGCCAATGCCTTAAAGCATACATGTGTGAAAAAATCAGCAGTCTGGTACAAAGATCTAAGATGGAAAACAGAGCGAAAACAGAGCCCTGGAATATTAGGCCCCAAATACACAGATGGCCAAACCACATGTGCTGATCTGTCAACTTACCAGGAAGGCAGAATTTTCTTCTTACCAGAAATAAGAATGAGAAAGTCTCTTATTATCTTCATATTCATATTCTCTCTCTCTCTCTCTCTCTCTCTCTCTCTCTCTCTCTCTCTCTGTCTCTCTCTCGGTACTAGGGATGGGACCCAGGGCCATGTACATGCTAGGCAAGTGCTCTACCACTGAGCTACACCCCTAGCCCTCCTTTTCTTTAAACCCACAGTCCTGTTGAGAATCTAACCCTCAGATATCTAGGACCATTTGGATGTTTCAACCTTTCTTCAGTTCTATCCTTTACACTGCATGATCCTATCCCCACAGGACAGCTGCACCCAGCACAGATGCATTGTGCCCTCCCTGACTTCCTAGAACAGATACCAATAACACCTACACCAAGACATATGTGCCTGGGTCATTCTACCAGTGCCTTTGCTCTTTCAGCCTCTAGATTGATGATCTTATTGGTTTTTTTGCTTGTTTGTTTGTTTGGGCTGGGAATCAAACTCATGACCTTGCGTTTGCCAAGCAGGCACTTACGCCGCTGAGCTAAACCCCTGGCCAGATGATCTTATTGTTGATGTGTGAATCTTGTTTTACATAGTCTAGACTCAGTGTCAGTTGCCTATAGACTAAAAGAAAAAAAATTCAACTGTTGTGTTACCCAAAAGGCTTGGCACATGGTTCCTGCTTTATGTTCTGACTTAATAACATGCAGAACTTCCTCCAAAAAGATTGGAAGTCAAACTAAGGGACAATCCCCTGGGACATAATACCAATAATTTTATAAAGATTGCTAGGATGCTTCAGCAGTTATAATTCCAGAGAGTCTTGACATACAAAATACATATGTATTTGTGTGTGTGTATGTGCACGCACATGTGTGTCTCAGAATTGAACCCAAGAGGGATGGGGCTGTAGCTCAGTGGTAAAACACTAGCTCTGTGTGAAGGATGACTTGAATTTGACCCTTAGCCACACAGAAATTTTTTTCTAACTAGAAGAAGAAGAAGAAAAAGAAAAAGAAAGAAAAAAAGAAAGAAAGAGAATCCCAAGTACTGGTTTCCCATTCTGTTTGTACCTGGAACCATCTACAGTGCTTGTTGAAACCAGAGGTGCTCCTTTGATATGATGCTCCTTTGATATGGTTGGCAACTGCATTTGTTTCCCAGGTTATCTTCTTACGCCTGGCAAAGTCTGGGTACACTGCCCTAGACAATGCTGAAATGCAGAGCCTTAAGGTGAAAAAGTGGCAAAACTGATTCTTCTGCACTCTGCAAAATCACCAGGGAGGCCAAGTTTGTAGCACTCCACAGTCCAATTGCTTTTTCCTATCAAGGATGGACCCAGGAGGGGTGAACATTCAGGTTGATCATTGACACTGAAAGTACACTGACCCTTGGTGTTCCCACAGAGGAACCTCCTCATTGATAAGCAACAGAATTTTCCCTGGTGTGATAAAATCCTCTTCCATTCAGGGCAGGAGGTATTCAGATATGTATTTGAGCTGGAAGGCTGATAGTGAAAGTAAGTAGCTACCTAAGTAGCACTGGCTGCAGAATAACATTTTTATGAGTAGAAAATAAAAATGCACATACAGGGAAAGAAGCCTGTAAATGCTTGAAAAGTCTGTTGGCCTACGAGTAAGGACACGGCTTGGACATATGGAAAGGAGTTGCACTAGCAGGAGAGGAATCATCATGGCTAATACCAGCTTTGAGTCAAGAATGTACCCTGCCTTTCCAGACTCTGCCCCAATCTGCACTAGCCCAGATTTCTCCACACAGCTGACAGGGGCCCTACCAATCAGAGTGTTTTTCTTTCATTTCTTATTCTCTCATGAGTATGTCCAGCCTCATCCAGTCCAACAGCACAGGTAAGTTAGCAGAACTGTCTGAGTTGATACAGTCTTTCTCAATGGCAATTATCAATGGCTCACTCATATACAGTTTATCTTATAGCCATATTGATCCAAGAAGTTGCATATCTATACTCCCATTCACCGCCAGGATTCCAAACACTGAATCAGTCATGCTGCATCCTAGCTGCATTTATTATACAGAAAGTCTTGTTTTCCATTAATGCTGCAATATGTTTGTGGACACAGAAGAGGCTGCCTAAAAGCTTATCCACTTATCTGATTTTTAAAAAGGCAAGACATTTAAGTATAATTTCTCATGTATTTCAGCAAATAGAATTATCATTGCATTTCTGCATATGGAAAGCACATTTCTAATGGCAAATGAGAGAATTTTACAAATATAATTATTCAATCTGTATTTGAAATACACTGCTGGAGATAATGTCCACTTTCCCACACACTGACTTCACATTTGCTTCCTCAAAGACTCCAAGATGTTTTAGTGACATTCATTTTCTACAATCAAGGAAGGCACAATATTACCCTCCTTTTTCAACATCATGGTGAAAGGTTCCAAAAAAGCAAATTGGCAGAATAAAACAGAAATTAGATAAAGGTTTCAAGCCCAAGATAGCTGTTAATTAGTTCGATAACTTTGGACAATCACTTAACTCATGGAACTCATTTTTCTCAGTCAGACATTCTTTTCACCAAGCATACATTTCTTAAAATATAAGCAAATGTTTATAGCCAGACGAGTGTCACAAATAAGGCACTTCAGGAGGTCATGATTTTGGCTTGGAGAGACAGACAAAGCCCCCTGTTCTTGAAGCCAGTGGGGGAAGCTATACATGCACCTGCTTTGCGGACAATGGGTCCTGCGTTTCATAATGCTCACCACAGCTCACAGGGCACACACAAGAGGAATATGGCACTTTGTGATAGAAACAGCTGCTTCTCATTATTCTTATTAAATGGATTTTAAAAATCACCCTAGTGAAGATCAAATCAAAGGCCTGGACCTCATTTCATGCAAGACGAGTCACTTCCAAAGTAACTCAGAATGACATTTTTGACTTTCATGATCAGGATCAAGTTATGCCCGATGCTCTAGCTCCAGCCCCTCCCCTCTGGCTGCCAGGCTGGCTGAATATTTTCCTTACTAATTATGGTTAGCCTCACAATTTAGATCTCTTGCTCTGGCTCTATGATCCCCACCCAGGCCCCATATTCTGCAAAAGGCTTGTCAAGAAAAATTTGGGGTTTGAGAAAAAAGAGACCTGGCCACATATAACATATAGTAAGCATTAAAGTCAAAATATATTCATTGAATTTAGCCTGTATTCTCACTTTGGATTTAGAACCAACTAAATGATTTTGATTTTTGAGAGCATGGCACTAAATTTACATTTCCTCACATATAAAATAAGAGCATAGACTAGGTCACCCTGACTGTCTCCATCTACTCTAAAATTCTATGACTTTATAATTTTATTTCTTAGCTCTACCCTGGACTTGGGTCCACTTATTTGGGACTGCTTGGGTGGGCTGTTTAACCACTCAGAATCTCAGAATCTTCATCTGGAAAATACGGATAATTATGCCTCTCTTAATGTGAGGATTAACTGTATGTAAAGAACTAGGCATAGAAATGTCTCAATAAATACCATCTATAGGTACAAATTCTTGGTGTTAAGCAGGGCTGGGTCCTGGGTTTTATAACTTCATACACAGGAGAGAGCAGAATTATGCAGTATATTAAATTCTATACCTCATTTGTAGCCTACAATCAGTTCTGCCAGTATTTACCACAATGGCTGCCATTCCTCCACTTCACCTTTACCCAATTGCTCAGATTACGAGGGATCTGGTAAGATGTGGGTAAAAACTGGATGTGGACAGGTATTGCAACCTCCTCCCAGTTATGTAGGTAGTACTGCTACAACACAAGCTTAGAACATACATGTGATGCAAACCAGTAAAACAAAAATATCATTTTGATTTGACTTTGAAATGAAGTTTGAGACATGTTAACAACTTCCTCCTCTCTAATTAAGCTCTGCCTAAGATAAAAATCAATCCTCACCTCCTTAGTTATCAACCGAAAGCAGGAAGAGGCAGCACAAAAATCTAGTTTGTTGAAGAGAATTCCACGTTGCTCAAAGTATAACATTTGCTACAAAAACCCCTTTGCAATGCAAAAAAAGGCATAGAACCAAAACCTGTGTATTCAGGAGGTGGAAACTGTGTGGGGAATATTGATTCTATGAACACAGCAGTTCCATCTCTGTCCCACTCCCATGTCACTTAACTATCTGGGAGCAACCATCAGGGACATCAGATCTCTGACTCTTGCTGTCACTGGTTGCATCATTCCTTACTGTAACAAATACTTAAGAGAATAATTACACAAGAAGAGAAGCTTTATTTTGGTTCAGAGGTTGTGCTCATCATCAGTTGGCTAGTCTTAATGGGATGGAGTACCTCTAAGAACTAGTTTAACCACAAGGCAAGGAACACTGTTCAGACAACTCTAATAGAAGACCCAATCAGGCTGTCATTTTGAGAGCCAGAAATGAAAAGACTCTGTAGCTCACAAGAAGAAAAGTTTTAAAGGACATCTCTCTTCAAAGCCTATATCAAAATCCATCTGCTCAAATGCCTGCAGTAGGCCTTGGTGCCTGAAACAGTTCAGTTATGAATTTCATTTACTTTTAAGTGGGTGAAATAGACTTGATATTGAATATTATAGTTTATAGCATATATTATAGTCATTAGTTTTTAGGAGTATTTCAGGGAGGTGATGTAGAGAATGAGTTGAACTCTTTCTCAACTCTGTACAGTATTTGTATTCCACAGATAAGGCTTTTATGTAAACGTTAGAAACAATGTTTGCATGAACTTTGGAACACCTGCCTGCAATTACTCCTGAGAAGCAATCATTTCTTTGACCTGAAGTTTCCCTGAAGGAAGGTGAGTCTGGGACCTACAGTAGTGTGAAGGGTGCATTCTAAGCTGAGCTTTGGCTCTGAGGACAGGGAATGGGGAGTCACAGGGACGAGACAGAGAGAGGGGACAAGGCAAGTCCGTACCCTAAGCATGAGAAGGGCCTCTGTGATTGTGAATATGGTGGCTGGAGGAGAGCTGAGTTGCCTGGGTAGGCTTTTCCTACAAACATTTCTGCACCTTCTCCCAGTCCACTTCTCACTGGTTGGGTTTCACTGTTTCTGGGGAGGTGCCAGCAAAATAGGAAGCTGAAAAGCTATCAGCTCTTCTGGTTTTGTTTTTTAAAAGCAAACTCCAGGGATGAAGACCCTTTAAGCGAGCAGCAGAGGCCTGAGGGATATGGCTGGAGAGCCTGCCCCCTGGATTAAGACAGATTTTTCAGTTCTCTTTCCAGGTGCTGTAAGCCTGTGCTAGCCTCACTACTGGACCAAGGTGTGTGCCAAGGAGGGTACTAAGCCTCAAGGGATGACTGCAGGGTGCTCCTAAGAACGACCCTATGTCCTGAGCGCACATCTTAGGTGACAGACATAGGGCAGACCCAAAGTCAGCAGATTGCCCCATATGGAGCCTGTTCATTATTATAGACTGAATGTGTTCCCTCATCATCCTCACCTCAATTTATGGCATTAGAAAGTGGATCTTAGGAAAAGTTCTTTGGTTTAAATTAGGCCAGGAGGATGAGATCTTCACGTGGGAGAATTAGTGCCTTGATAATAAAAGGAAGGAGCATGATAGCTCTTCCTATATGTACACGTGTACACACACACACACACACACACACACGGACTGCAAACAAGGAATTAGGCTTCCTTCTGAGCCAGCTCTGTTGGCTACTTGATGCTGGCCTTCTCAGCTTCTGGAACTGTGAGAAATGAACGTCTGTTGTTTAAGTCACTCAATCTGCAGTATTTTGTCACAGTAGCTCCAAGTAAGACACAAAGGGAGTATGTCAAAGACATTATTAGGAGAAACTATCATCATTCAGCCCTCTGTCTTTCCCAGATCCTGATGCAACCGTCAGAGGGCTGGAAAGGTCAAATACTGACCAAAGATAACCCACTGGGATATAGGCCTGAAGTAAAGAGGAATAGGTGAATACATTATTTAAAAACCCAACGTTTGCTGCATAAATGCATTTGTGGGCAGAGGGTTTATCAGCAGGAATGGGCAGCTTTCTGTCTTTAAACCATCCTGAAGCATGCAGAGTTATGTAGCAAGAGTCTCATAATATTCACTGCTTTGAAAATACAACAAATTCTATAAAACAAACTCTCTTTTTTACTTCTCCAAAGATGTCACATTTATCTAGATGGAGTCAGTCCAAAGATTTTTTTTTTCTTTCTGTTCTGCTTTCTAAATTGTGCATGGGATTGGGTAGATTTTATCATGTGGCAAAAGCTCCATGAAAGTTTAAGTCGGCCCCACGGCGACACAGAGACACAATGTTACCTCCTCTTCATATGCAAAGTCCTGATTCCCTGATGATGAAGTCACCTCTTTTAATAAGAAAGGGAAATGTTCATGTTTCTGTTCTCATTTTAATTTATAATAAATGCCACACAATTTGTCTGGGTTTCTCCAACTCTCACACAAAGGCTCTTCTTAAAAAACTAAGATGAGGGATATAGTAATTGCATTCCATGTCCCCAGACTTTCTTGTGAGTCCCACTTCTTGCTCTTTGCTCTTTGTCATACTTGTTCTCCAGTGCTGCTTCACCTTGCTACTCCCTGGGGGACAACACAGCTACACTCCTGGGGTTCATGGCTCTGTCATTTACTAGTTGCATAACCCCAGCAAGCTCCCTGCTCCCTGATTTCTCAAACTGAAAACATGAGCAGTACTTCAGTGTTCTTGTGATTAAATAAGGTTTGCATAATGCCCAGCACAGTTAACATGAGCTTATCCTGTGGTCACTCAGGGAAGCCATCTCACCACCTCATCCTGACTAAAGTGTGACTGACTTTCTTACTGACTAATTGATTGTCATAGTATCTTTTATATCTTTATTTAACACTGTGACCCTCAAATTCAGGGATGAACCAGGATCCCCTAGGAAGTAGCCCACCTTCTTGGCTCAGTAAATCTGAGCAAGGCCTGAAAGAACTACTTTAAAAGCCACGAGTGTGGCGGGAGGAGTAAAGGCTGTCAGATTAGACAGACCTGAGTAGATATTTAGTCATGTAACATGGAACCTGTCATTATCACCCAAAAACTATCACAAAAGCGCCATTATGGAGTTTTGTGAGAAAAAAGTTACGATGCCTGTGAAAAAGCTGGCACAAGTGAGTTCTCGGCACATCAGAGTAGCATATAGAGAAGGAGCCTCAGAGAATTTCTCAATAGTACTTATTGTATGAAAGGAGGAAGCATTTATAAGGGATGCTCGAAACACGTACATTCAAAGGCGAACAGGACATCAGTCTTTCTTCTTGTTGTTGTTAACGCTTTTTGAAGCAGGGTTTTGCTGTGTAGTCTAGGCTGGTCTTGAACTCACTATGTAGTCCAGGCTGGCCTCTATCTCATGGCAATCCTCTTGCCTCACCCTCCCAAGTGCTGTGATTTTAGGCATGTGTACCAAGAAGCCTGGCCAAAGCTGGGTCTTGAATTTGCGGTTCTTGGGAGAGCCAAACGTAGGACCCTAACAAAAGTCTGAGCACTAAGACTTCGTTTTAGAGCACTCTGCATGTCACATTACTAGTTGTAATAACTGAGATCTTTAGAAGAGTGATAGGCACACAACACTTGACTGGTAATAGCAGAATTTTGTAATACACATAGTTATAGCATGACTTGGGAGAAAGAAATATTGATTTCTCCTCCTCTTCTTTCTTCCTCTACTACTTCCCCTCCTTTTCCTCCTCCTCCTCCTCATTTGACAGGTGTCCTGCAATTATCATGAAATTGTAGTCAAAAGGAAAATTCGCACTAAGACCTAAGAGGCTTCCTCCTCAAGTGGTGGTGAACCTAAGGCACACACACCACAGCAGGCTACTAACACTGAAAGCTCCACCATGTTCACCATTGCTGTGACGTACGCACTCCAGCATGGAATATTCAGCTAGATACCATGTCACCCTATAGTACCTATCATGACCAATTCCTTGATTGAAGAAACATTACCAGCAGAATGTGAACTTTCTAGAAGTTGGCATGACTAATTCTTCCTTAAAAATGAAATTTGTCTGTTTCTATTCTCAAAGTTGCAAAGAAAGTTGCAAATATTCTACACATTTTGAATTTTAGAGCTGGAAGGGAATCTAAAAAAAAATGCCACAATCTTTTTTGATCATAATCTAAGTAAAATATATTTACATATGATCCTTTTGTATAAACATATTCTGTCTAATATCTGCCTATTCTATTTTAAATTATTGTTTGTAATTGATTCTACTTTATATTCTAATGTTTGTTTTGATCTTTACATTGACTCCTTGACCTGCAACTGGGTCATGTCTTAAAGTGAAACATATTATTCAAATTGCAGTTAAAAATGAAATGAATTATCTGAGGTCACACAGCAAATAGTTATAGAGGAATTAATGACTGAACAAGGACTATAACTCATGTCTTCAATTCACTAACTCTCATAGCCTCATTCAACAATAGGATTAATTGAAAATGTTCCATTTTTGATTAGTGTTTGAGCCAAACAAACCAAATGAACCACTTATGAGGATTATGGCTACAGTGCTTAAGTATTCAAACTTACCAGTAATGCTTCTTGTTTCTTCTCCAATTCAGCAGCATCAGAAGGTGCAGCCAAGGTAGAATTTACCCTCCATATTCATTTATTCATTCACTCGCCAAAACTAATGTGAAAGAGAAATAACAGAGATACGATGACAGGGCCCAACTCTTCCCCTCAGTGAGCTCAAAGTTCAACAGTTTATGATGTGAAAGATACAGTCACAGTCAGCATATACGCTTTTAGAAGAGTAGGGAGGAGAATCAGATTGATGACTCCAGAAAGACTTCCCAAAGTGATGCTTGAGTCAGTTATGAAGAGAGACTGGTAGCCTGCTACACGAAGCTCAAACAAAGTCATAAAATAGTAAGTTTCTCATGAAAGAGGAAATGGGATGCTGTGGAGACAGGTGGGGAATAAGGAATAAGGAGTAGAGAGTAATGAGGTCAGTAGGGCCAACACATGAAACTCTCTGTGCTGACGCATCCAGGGTTATGCATAGAGACAATCATTTTTTGGGAACCAGGAAAGAAGCTGACCATATGACTTTCATCTATCGCCAGCAGTGCAGATGTACTGGAAAAGAAGACCATGGAAAAGGCTATTTCTCTTTTTCTTCAGTCTCTCATCCTTTGTAACAACATCTTCCAACCCTAGTCCATAACTCCCTTGTGATACAAGGATCTCATTCCTGAACTTCCTATTTTCCCAGGACATCCCTGCACTTCCTAATATGACCTCGTTAATTTAAAAATCCACTCAGACAATCTCTGTCATATCAGGCTTCATAGAACTGTGTGCTTCTTTACTCTGATGATCTTCATTCTACCTTCATCACCAAAAGCAAGGCCAGGTCTTGGACTATGCCAGTACTGAAAACATTCTCAGGTCTGATCCTGTGAAGTCGCTCATAGTCACTTTACTGTTCCACACACCTCCCACTTCTAGCAAGCAAGTATTAAATGTGCTAGGAAATGAATTAGGAGAGGAGGACACCAAGTTGTATCATACACAATCCTTGTACTCAGGAAGATCAGTCATGAGACAGACAAAATGTAATCCAGACTGACATATGCTAAACGGCTGCTGGTGGCACTAAGGGTAAAAGTAATAGTTAATATGTTTTTGGTGTTTCCTATGAGCAAGTACTCGTCTAGATGCTTTATGGGTATTAACTTAGTTCTCTTAATAGGCAAAGGTTATTTGTCTGGTAGGTGGTGGGGCTAGGATTCACAGACAATTGACTTGCAGAAGCCATGCTAGTAATCTCCCCCCCCATACCATTAATTATAAGGTGGGATTTGTTGCTGTGAGCATACATTAGAAGGCATCTAATAGAAGAACCCTAAAGGAAATGAGTCTTAGCATCAGTCTTGAAAGGTAATGTAGAACTAGCCTGTTGGAGATAGTGGGTTGAAAGGATGTAGAACCACCTCCAGGGAAATGAGAAACCTGATTGAAAACCAAGCACTCTACGAAATACAGAGCCTCTTTTTAACAGTAGCTAATTATTTACAAGCCCTTGCTATGCATCAATCTCCTACTCAAACACTTAGCATGAACTCTATCATTTAATTCTCACCCCCAAGTCTAAGGCTTTATTTTATCATTATCTCCATTTTACTGATGTGGAAACTGAGGAGGTACATATGTTGATGTGGCCTGAATGTGCTTCCCCCAAATTCATTTTGAAACATAATCTCCAGGGAGCTGGGGATTTAGCTCAGTAGCATAAGTGCCTGCCTCGCTGGATTCAGAGTCCAGAGTGCTCACCATTACACAATGGAACCCACAAGTGCCTGCCTCACAAGCAAGTGGTCGTGTGTTCGATCCCTGGTACCAATTTAAAAAAAAAAAAATCTGAAACATAATCTCCAATGTGTTGGTATTAAGAGGATCAGTCTTTCAGGAGGTGATTAGTTTATGAGAGGAAATTCCTCATGAATAGAATTAGTATCCTTCTAAAAGAGACTCTGGACAGCTAGCTCATTCCTTCCACCAGGTGAGGACACAGTGAGAAGACATCATTGCTGAACCAGGAAATGGGACTTCAACAGACATGCAATGTACTGGGACCTTGATTTTGGATTTCCAACCTTCAGAACTAAGAAATAAATTTCTATAAGCCATCTGGCCTATGACATTTTGTTTTAGCAACCCAGACAGGCCAAGTCAGATGCTAAGTAATTTTACCCAGGATTGTCCTAATTAAGGGACTATGGCAGATTCTCATCTCTCATTGTTTTTCTTGCTAGCAGAACCCTAATTCTCCAGGTTGGTAATAATATATCAAACCTCACACCAGTGCTGTGGAATGAATGATAACAGACTTAAACCTATTTTACTGTTATTCTACTTCTTAATACACATGTTCCCAGCCTCCCTTATGGGTGACCATGTGGTCCAATTCTGTCCAATTAAGTACACAACATCTGCTGGGCACTTCTGGGAGTTGTTCCTTCTTGATAAGAGGAAAGTAGATTTCACACTTGCCCTCTTCTTCCCTCCTATATTGGATGATGGAATGAAGATGCCATGTTTAAGGCTTTGGCAGCCACCTTGCAGCCATGAGACAACAAACCCAAGGAAGAATGTTATTATGGGGGATTTAGCTCAGCAGCATAAGAGCCTGCCTTGCAAGTCCCTGGTCATGCGTTCAATCCCTGGTACAAATAATAAAATAAAATAAAAAAATGTTATTATGCTGGGGATGGTGGAAAGCAAACCATTCTGGGCTTTGAAGATAGTGTTGGGCTGCTATGATAAACCTATACATATCTTGCTAATTAAAATGCTCAAATGGCACTATTGTGGCTGGAAATTTGTCAAGTCAGGCCAAGGCTGCAGCTTCATGTATATCAACTGACTTAGAATGGCCCTGGATATTGGAAAGCGGAAGCCTGGCCACCTTTTAAGCTGATAGTTGCCATAAAGTACTACACAATTTCATGGCCTCACGCACCTCCCACCCTCCAACCTTCGCTTCACACACACAATTACTACGCCTGAGAAAGGAACAAAAGAAAAAGCTAACAGCAAGAAAGTAGATACTAGAGATATTTTAATTACTTAAGTTATTACTTTCCTGCTTTATCTAAAACTGGAATGATAATGACATATAATGCAACTAAACTTTCAATCCTACTACAAAGATTCCTTTCAAAGAACCCAATTTAATGTCTCTTGGCATGGTTCTCATACCGGCCTTTGTGCTTCCCCTCTCTTATCCGTTTGTGCTGACACTTTCATCCCATCCCCAACATGCACTCTATTTCATTAGTCTTGATATTTCCACAACTAGTACAGTTCCTCATAGACTCATCAGAGACTCACTAAATGCTTGTGACACGGAATTAAAATTGCACAATGTTTCTTATATAGAACAGCTACCCACCATAAACTTCTTAGGAATGAAAGAGATCTATAAATATCTTTCTGGCCTTGAAAGATGATTTCTTAATAGCTACCAAAATTTAAAGAAATGAAAACTGATGGAGACAAGGAGGGATAAGTTAGTGATAGGGAGCAGGGGTTTAACAAATATTGTTAGTTGAGCCAAACAGGCCTGTAAAAAATAATTTGTTCCATCTGCAGAAATGTAAAATGTGATTAAATGACTGTGCTGTTTGGGGGCAAGAAGAATTTAATGAACTTTTCAAGTATGCCTGATTTACAGCCAGAGAGCAATTAACACATGCAGGACAAAGTTCCATTATTGAATCCTTCGTTTTGTCATAAACACAGTGACACCTGG
Source organism: Dolichotis patagonum (assembly GCA_004027295.1). NCBI lineage: Eukaryota > Metazoa > Chordata > Mammalia > Rodentia > Caviidae > Dolichotis > Dolichotis patagonum. The sequence goes on along the minus strand of PVJX010000523.1, from coordinate 204,517 downwards.
TCTGTGTGCAGTGAAACTGCACTCACGGCACATCTTGCTCCCTGACACCAGTGCTAGATGGAATTCTCACATAAAGCAAAAATGCTTTCCTTATGAAAGACACACTTCAGACCCAATGTCTCTTACTGCAATGTAGGCAATGTTTTGCAGAACAGCATACTAGCTGTGATTTAGTTGCTATTTAACCTAACTTTGCCATTTTGTCTAGTTGTGTTTTTGTATAAACATTTTCTTCTACTTTCTCTGTTTCAATCATTCTAAATGGTATTTATGCCTAACATAATGAGAAATTATAATGAATTCAGAAAACTCATTAGCAATGTACTTAGGAGGAATCAAAATAGTTTCTAAATTCAACAATAACCTAAATGCAAATTTTATTTTTATTGAATCATGCTAATTGTTTACAAAGTAGTGAACCAATAACCAAAATGTAGAGTACTAGAAATTCCTATAACCTATGATGTCAAAAAATATTTAATTAACAATCAATTTTGAACCTTAATTTTGTTATAGTGATTTGAGTATGCATTGTAAATGATTACATATATGTATGTAGAGCATATATATGTACTGCAGAATTCCATCTCCAGCTTATATAAATTGACAAGAAGTCTACATAATTAAAAAAATCTGTTTTCTTTTTAAAGCACTTAACATGCTTGTAATAACACATTCCTTTTTTATCTTTCCCATTAGGCTCCCATTGTGATGAAAGTAGGGACTGTTTGATTTGCTGTTGATCCCTTGCATCTCATGTGGTTTCACAGTTTGCTGGGTTTCAGTGGGAAGGAGGCACTGGGGAAATGAAATGGTCTTTCCTGTCAGAAAGGATAGAGAACCCTATTGGTTGGGTTGAATGTGAACTAATTCAAGAATATGCCCTGAAACATTGGTTTGGGGTCCAATTTCTTGCTTTGTGATTTGCCTCCATTTCATATGATGACAAGTAGACAGAAATCTGCCTAGTGACCCAACACAAAGAAAGCAGTTGGTGAATTCTCTGAGGAGGTGCCAGTTGCATTATTTAACTTCTTGCTGCCTCCTTGCACTATTATTCCTTACATATTAAGTATGGCCTCTAAACCTCATTAACACCTAAGAGATTTTGTTAAGTAATTTAACAGAACATGGGACTGTACAAAAGGCTTGAATAAGCCAGATTCTTGTTACTTAGCAAGCTAAAAGCAGACATGAGACCAGTATTTGTAGAATTTATATGCTTTTACAAATGCAGGCTGTATTTTGATTTATTTTGTGTGATAAATAACAGCTATGGAGCACACAGGTCATCCCAGCTGTTTGGAAGGCCGAGGTGGGAGTTATTTGAGACCATGAGTTCAAGACCAGTCAACACAAGAAGACTGCTTCAAATAAGACAAAGCAAAAGAAAACAAAACAAAAGCCATTATTTAGTAAGCCCTTTGTGTTAGGAACTGTGTAGAAAAAAAACAACATACATCATCTCCACAATGCCTCCCTATGAGGTAGATGAGGCTAGCAAGTTGAGGAAAATATCTGAGGTTCAACTCCTCAGCTCTGTTTCCACAGACCATTTCTTAGCCTTCTTGATCTACCTCTGTTTTCTCACAAACCTGTGCCTAACAGCCAAAGTACTGACTTTGCTTTTGGAGGAGCAAACACTTGGAGCAGGGAAAGGACTGGGACAGGTACGATGCGGTGACTCTAAAGTTCCTTAAAATCTGAACTCCTTCAGGAGCTAGACTGTACTGGTTTACGTGCAGTTAAAAATAGGGCAACTAGATGTGATGATGCATACCTGTAATCACAGCACTGTAGGAGGCTGCGGCAGAACAGAAATTAAAATGAAAAGGGCTTGGTGTGAAGACCCTGGCTCACCCCCTCACAGCAGTTTCCATTTTGCCCCTCCTCCCAACTGCAAACTCCTTGAAAAAGACACTGTTGGACCATTGTGTTTAGCAGTGTTGTCTAGCACTGGGATTTTAAGCCTGCTCATACATGTCATAAATGACTTTCCAGTTGTGATGGGTCATCTTGGTGTAAGCACACAGATACAGACTGAACATCTGTGCCCAGATGGACTAACACTTTGCTTAAGCTATTAGCTATTCTCTATTTTCTGTTTCCCATAGCTATTAGCTATTCTTTAGCTGTTCTCCACTTCGCAAAATTCAAAACTCTTGAATGAGCTACCTCATTCTTGTATTTGAAGCACTTTGACTGCTCCTTCATGCTTTATTTTCTCCTTTCAATGCTCTTGGCTCTTTCATATTTTTTCTTACAGAAAATACTTTTTTTTCGTATGATTTGGATACATTATATATCATAATTGCTTAACTTGGGATCCCTGGACCTCCTCATGCTCCTGTCTAGAGACTTGTGGACTGAATTTAAGAGTTCATGCATTTAAATGAAGAAAGAAAAGCTTTATATTTTCACTAAATGTTAGCCAAAATTTACCAATTCCTTCAACTATGATTGTAATAAACGACTGTAATAACAACCTAACTGTTATGGCTTGTGTCTACATTTCCCTTTAAGTTTAATGCAGTCATAGGTGCTTTTTCAGAGGTGGCTGGATCTAAAGTTTATGATGTTGGGATCAAGGGTGTGTGATTATTAAATCAGTCCACCGATTGGCCTAGCGTAGTTCTGGGTGTGAGTGCTACCTGTACTAAGGGTAGAAGGTGGGTAGCTTAGATAGAATATAAAAAGAATAGAAAGAAGTTGCTAATGCTGTTTGCTTACTTTGCTACCTTCTGTCCTCCATGAACCACTTCTTCACTGTGATGCCTGAATGCTATGCTGCCCTGAGTTGGAGCCAGCTGACTATAGACAAAAATCTCTACAACTGTGTGTTAAAAAAATCTTTTCTTCTTTAAGTTTAGATGTCAGGTATTTTGTTTAAGCAATCAGAAAAAGTAATAAGACAATAACTTTGTTATCAATAGAAATAATAGGTATTTTCATAGTTATAGTATTTTAAAAGTTTATTTTTTCCTATTACTACTTCAAAATCATGGTGGCTATTTGATCTACCACTAAACTTTTTCTATCTCATGCCTTAAAAAGACATATACATACTCCGGTGTAGTGAAGCATGCTAGTTGGAGAAGGTAGGAGCCCAACTTCAGCAACTTAGTGGTTTAGGGAGATCCTGTCTCAAAATAAAAATTAAAAACACCTGGGGAATGTAGCTTTGTGCAAAGGCTCCAGGTTCAATCCCACTACAACCCCCGCCCCAGTAAAACATACAACCATATCAAGACTGTGCTCAATAATTTGATATATTCTTAAAATGCAATGTACAATATTTCCTTTGTAATTCTTTTTTTTTTTTTAATGAAGCGTTGGAAATGTTTTTTAGTGAAAGAATCCAGACTTCATCAGGTTGCTAATGGATTCCTGGAACTCTTTCTCCCGCCTATACCAAAAAAACAAAAAAAAAACAAAAAAAAACAAAAAAACAGGTAAGGGAGAAATCAACCCTACTTGAAAATACTTTTGACAGCAGTCTACCATGGTTTATAAAGAAGATCAAGTCCTAGGCAAAACACCAAGAAGTTTTCTAAAGCCTAATGACCAGATATTTAGGTGATAGTCTTGGATTTCTAGTTTATATTCCAGATTGCTTTCAACTCTTGGTTACCCTAACAATGAGTTGACTAACTCTTGGTGCCAGCTCTATACTTGCCTGGTTGGGCTATTCTTGGACTGCTAACAAACTTTGTGCTGCACAAAAATTCTACAGATTAACTTCTGCCTTCAGAGTAAAAAAAAAAAAAAAATAGAGCTATTAACTGAGTATAGCCCTTGGAACGCTCACAAATTAAGTAAAAAATTCTCAGTTATGGTAATTCTGTTTAGGCAAAACAAACTCCATTTATGGTGGCTTGTTATGGTTTGTGGTCAAATGACCCCTCCAAACCTCATATAATCATGGATGTGACTAAATCTAGCATTTGTGATTGGTTTGTTGTCTAGCACTGGGATTGGTGATGTGAGTGCTGCACTAGCCCAGAGGTGGACCCAATATACACTGTAAGGATGGGAAGAAGGTATGTCTTTCTTCTTTTGCTCTGTTCATGCTTGCTGTGTGTGGTGGCCATGAACAATAGCCCCGCCATGCCATCCTGACTTGGAGCTGGCTGAGTCTGGACTGAAACCTCCAAAAACTGTAAGAAATAAACCTTCCCTTGCTTCACTTTGGGCATCAGGTATTTTGTCTCAACAACAAGAGAAAAGTAACTAAGACATGACTGAAGCAAGATGAAGAGCTTGTGATATGGATATAAGGATATCACACAGCTCCCAAGAGAAAGAGTATCTGGACAGGTTAAACCAGGAACAGAGACTGGCAAAGCTTTTCTGTAAAAGGACAGATAATAGAGGCTTAGGTTATAGTTTGAGAACACTTCAAATTAATGCAGTACCAGAACTCTCCCTCTGAAACTTGTCACCTTCCACACGTCAGCTTTGCTGTCCTCTTCCTGCTGACTAGCTTCTTAGCTTCTCTTTTGCATGCAGGAACATGGTTTCCATTATGGCTGAGGTCTTACATGTCACCCAAGGGCTCATATTTTGAAGGCTTAGTGGCCAGCCTGCGGCATTGCTGGGCTGTAAAACTTTAAAGAGGTGAAGTCTAATGGAGGGAATTCTGGTCACTAGGACTGGAGAAGAGAAACAGTACCCAGGAGACAGAGGGGTGGGTGATATTGGGGTTCTGCTCCTCTTCTCTTACTCCTTTTGCTTTCTGACTGCCACGTGGTAAGCAGCCCCTTTTGCCACGTTTCCATTGCCAGGAGGTACTGAGCCACCACAGGCACCATATGGGGGCTGAACCGTGGGCTGAAATAAACCTTCCCTCCTTTTACACTGTTCATCTCAGAAATGTGTCAGTGATAGGAAGCTGCCATAGTCTCTGAAAGCTTTGAGCTTGTGTCCCAAATCCAAGTTCATACTTCTTCAGTCTTAATTCCAAACCCTTGGGCTAGGGATGGGCTTAATTCCAAACCCTTGGGCTGGCCTTGTTTGATTCAGGTGCATCCTCAGTCCAATCAGCTATGGCCAAGGGTCTGATCCAGCTGTGTGAAAGGGACTTGGGGGCACTAGTCATACCACTCTAGGACTGCAGAAGAGAAAGCACCCAGGAGACAGAGGGCGGGGCAGACAAACCAGCCAGTCTTTTATGCATCTATTCAAACCATCTTCTGCACTGTCCTTGACCAGCCCCACTATCCCTCAGTGCCCTCATATCCCTGACCAGCCCTCATACACTCTGAATATCATCCCACATCCTGTCTGTCATGGGGATCGGACTCTTCTTTAAAGTCCCTTCTATGAAAGGTCAGCTTTCCTCTTTCCTTTATAGCTGCATAACATTCTATTAGCACAGTTTGTCTTGTTCTGTCACTATTTTTATACCTGTCTTTCTGTTTTGTGGACAATGGGTGCTCTGCTGACAAAGAGGTCTTATGCAACTTTTTACCCTGCTAGAATCTGGTAGACTCTGAGTTCAAATTTGTTGTTTATGTCTTCACAACTAATTCCAAACTGAAGGAAATGTTGACTTTTATAAAGACTTGTATTTACATGGGAAATGTCTAATTTTATGAAAACTCTCATAATTTTATAAGTATTCATTTCCACATAATGGTAGCAACATTAAAGTACATTTAAAGAATATTATTAATCATAGCAAAACTTAGACATCTTGAACACTAAAAGGAAATAAGGTCAATTGTATTATTAAGCTAAATTTATATTAAATTAGAGGGTTTTTTTTTTTTTGGTACCAGGGATCAAATTCATGACCTTGCAGCTACCAGGCAGGTGCTTATGCTGCTGAGCTAAATCCCCAGCCCCTGAGTTAAATTTATAAAGGAATTCCAATTTTGTTTAACATAAGCAATAGGAAGGATTAGAGATTTGAAATATTCAAAATCGTTTTAAAAAAATCTCCATAATGATCAGTGTTTTTGGCCAAGAAATTTTCCAAAGAGCCAGAGACCTCGTCATCTAATTTCTTTCTTCCTAGGGCTGTTAATTAATATTGTTCTGCTAAAACTCCCCTGCTGAAAGGAAGAAAGTAAATACAGTACTGCCAGGAAACCTGGTTCATTTCCACCAAACTGTGCGCGGCTTGAGTTCCGTCAAGGAGAAAACCCTGGCGAGGGAACGGTCCCCAGACCATTAGCCACTACGTGAAAGCTTTCCATTGAGCAGCATCCTCCCGGGAGACCGCGCTGGAATGCGCAGCAGGTTTGGAAAGGGCCGGTTTGGCGCCGCTGTAAACACCAGGTGCCTGGAGGCCCCGCCACGGTGTGGGCGGGGTGCGGCGGGTGGATCCCGATTCTCTGGCGTGATAGGATTCTAATTTCGCTTGGTATTTATTTTTTCTACTACAATTACAGTTCTGCTGAGAAAAAAAAATCTCAGTTGTGTCATCTGGCTCTTAAGGCTCACAGTCTACAGAAAAAGGAAAACTTCTCATTTACCTAAAAGGGTCGCCTCTGTGCGGTCCCCAGATGAGTCGGCCCCCGGCCCGCCTCGAGCCCCCGCCCCTCCGCCCCGCGCCGGGGCCCCGAAACCGCGGGTCTTGGACTCTGCGCGCGGGAGCCCTGGCGCAGAACCTGGGCCAGGACTCGAGCCAGGTCCTCCGCCTCGTACTCTGCTTGCCTCAGTAGCGTGTGAACCGGCTCCCTCGGGTCCAGGTTCCCTCAGCCCCGGCCCCAGCCCCGCCCTCCCGCTGCGCCGCGAGGGGCAGGACTACAATTCCCGTCGAGCCCCGCGGCACCGTCGCTCCGCCCACTTCCCCGCCCCCTCCTCCTTGGACCGGCGGGAGGAGCCGACCGTGTCTAGGGAACCCGCGCACAGTCCGTCGGCGCTGCGAGGATGGGCGTCCGCGTGTTCGTCGCGTCGTCCTCTGGCTCGGTGGCGGTGAGCGGGGCGGGGTCCTGCGGGCAGGGCTCTGCGAGGCGGGGTCGTGCGGGGCGTGGTCCGCTCCCGGCAGGTGGTCCGAGCGACCTGTCAGGGCGGGACCACCGTGAACCTGACGGGGTAGAGGGCTGGTGGGACTCCCTGGGCGCGGCGGGAAAATGGAGCCAGGCACCCCTGCTCCTGCAAAGAGGCTCGGGAACGTGAGGGGCTGTTGGGGCGTCGTGGAGGTCTTCCTAGTTTGGAGCCTTCGGTCGGCTGTTCTGTGCCAGAGACCGAGGGGGCTGCTTGGGTTTGCTAACCTGGCTCCTGAATGAAACAAGTTCAGATACGAGCTGCTCTCCACCCTTTCTTCCCGGCCACCAACATTTCTTTAGTTTTTTTACCTGAGCGCCCAGCACAGCGCAACCAGGTTTGTCTTGTTCGGCTAGGGATGTTTAGTCACTTTCTGGCTTCAGGCGCTGTAAATATTTTACATCTATATGTAAGTGTGTGTCCCATGGTGTGGTAAATTACATCTTAGGAATCTAGGAATTGTGGACTGTATTTATTTTTAGCTGTTCTGTTTGGTGGTTATTGATTTTTTTTTTTTAAGAAGTTGGTTCCTTTTTGTAAGTTGAATAGGCAGCTATACCAGATTTTAAGGAAAAATTTAGTATACTTGATAGCCTACTGTGAAAGACTGGTAGGATATATGTTTTATATGCTTATTGCAACGTGGGTTTCCCTAGCCAAGAGATAAACTATAGATTTTAAAAACTTCTTAATGTGTAATCGGATACATCCAAAAGTGTCACCATACTGATTGTTTGAAGTTGGTCTATCCAATATTAATTGACTGCCCAGTTAGTTCAGCCATATTGTCCCATAGTCTGTGGGGTGGAGGATGAAATAAAACATTGTTTGAGAATCCTTATATGGTAAAAGATCCCCCTCCAACAATAGATGGGAACCTCCAACTTATCTTTATATGCAGCCATGTCCTCCTTCTCAAACTGCTGGCAGTTCTTGGTGTTTTTATAACTTGTGGTTGCTTAGTCATACCTGTCTTTTGTCGATTTCCCCATTGAGGTTGCATTTCATGTGCTCAGAAACCTATAATGTTTCATGGGTAAATTTATTCAGATGCACTCCTTACTAAGAATGCTGTGAAGCTTTTGATTTCACCATGAACTTGCTTCTTAAGTAGTTTTTCCACCAGTATTTTATTGGTTGCAGAAGAGATGCTTTAAAGTAATATAAGTAATCATGGATGAATTAAAGTCAAGTCAAGGTTATTTTCTGGCTTATCCTGTCAGTAAGTCAAGATGCCTGCCCTGTCTGTACCTTTTTAATTTTTAAACTTAATGCTATGTTTTTCACATCGAACTGAAATTGAGAGACTAAAGTTTTAGGGTGGTTGCTGACTAGGGACATAAGTTTAGATAAGGTGTTTCATCTCTGCTTAAGTTTTGTGCCTGTAAAATGAGAGATTTTGATGAGTTACTAAAAAATGCATTATAGCTTTAAAATGTCTATCAGTTCAGAAAACATGGGTGAATCCTCTTAATGAGTTCCTTTTGTTTGAACAGTGTGCTTATTAGCCTTAAAATGAATTTATTCTTTTCACTGAGTGTTTTACTGGCATGTCTCAGGTCCCCTCACTGCACTGTCTTGTAGCATGTGTTCTGTTGTGGTTTCATTTCAGCTGGAAGACACTCGATTACCACATATTCACAACCCTAATAAACACTAAGTATCTATTTCTGCTGTTTGAAGACCCAATGTTTTAGGTCTTAGACAGTCCTTATTTATTGAGTCTCCTTAATGAGTACACAGTTTTCCAGTAATATCAAAATCATTTTTGATGATGTAATGTTATACTCATGTGCAAGAATAATGATTTTGGGGGTGAGAGGTGTAGCTCAATGGTCGCATTCTTGCTAGCATGTATAAGGCCCTAGGTTCAATCCCTGACACTGCCAAAAAAGGGGGAAAAAAGGTTTCTTAGAAGTAATGAAGATGGGTAGGTCATCTCTTTAATTGGTGAGCCATTAAGTGGTATCATGCTTTCGTGTGAGAGCTGTGTTTTCCCTCCAGCAGTGATGAGATTAACTATTGGCATTGTTTTATTCAGTACCAAACCTTGACCAGCAAGGTTCCTCTATGGAGGAACACATGATTTGATTCCCAAGTCAGTTTGCTTTTGGTAGAAATTTAGTAAGCTACAAGGATGGAATATGACTAGAGTTAGACTTAGCTAAGTCCCAGGGATTTCCACAAGATGCTGTGTTCTAGTCAGCAGTACATTTAAACAAATTGCTATTTTTTTCTTTACTTAGAATATTGGGGATTAAACCTCACTGAACTACACCCCAACTTTTTCTGTTTATTTTGAGAGTGGTCTCCAAAGTTACTAAATTGCCCCGATAGGGTTCAAATTTATAATTCTTCCTCAGTCTCCTGAAGTGCTAGGGCCCCAGGGGTGTGCCACTACACCCAGCTCATTTAAACAAACTATTTAAAGGAAGCGCCCTTCCCTTGTGATTCCCCTGGACTCAAGTTTCAGCAACTGGAATAATCAACAAGGACAGGTGATTGACCTTTCATCCTCCCTAGTGCTAGGTGAAGTCTACCTTTACTGACGGAAAAAAAAAAGTGATGCTGCATTATTAAGGCATAGACAACAGAAAATCAGATTTCTTGTGGAACTGATAATGCTGCCATCATTCATGGTATAGTGAAGGGGCATGTTATTTCTAAGAGAATAGTACAGGCATAGAAATGTCATTATTCATTATTCTGAATTAATTTATTCCCAAAAGGGGAGGCCTTGGTAATTTTGTTCAGGAATTATGTTAATACTACTTTTAATTTTAAAATTGAAATCACTTAGTTGTTTTACTCATTTATTCACTCAACAATATCTTTGAAGAGTGTCTGCACCTTGCCAGCTCTGTTCTTAGTCTCCTGGGAACCAGTGGAGACTAGAGGGTGTGGTCTCTGTTCTCAAGGTATTTGTAGATCAGGTGGGGAGATACGCTAGGTAGAACTAGCATGGTAAAGTACAGCCCAAGGGCACATGCCTCTCTCAGGAACATTCTTACCAAAGATAGAAATAATATAGGCAGCAGAGGGAGGCATTGCAGGATGTCAGATAAGAAGGAAATGTGCTTAAAATCATAAAATATGCATGTGGGAGCCTTGGGAAGATGTCAGGGAGAAGAACTGAGTTAGAGTTGGAGCCTGGGAGAGAGTTCATAGTGCATCTTGCTCAGGTTCAAATGGAGGAGGTTTGGGTGGGAGGAACAGGCTACAGAGAACCCATGGCCCTCTTTTCAGGACAAGGTGAACTCTGAAATCCCTAAAGGAAACCCATGATAACTGCCCTCGTAGTTTTGAGCATCTCAGTAATGTGTTCTGTGTTTGCTGCTGGAGCCTTTTGTCCTTCCGGGAATCCTCAAGGTCTGTCTTGCAGGGAGGATCCCCTGGTATGTGATATCAGAAGAATCTTTATCTTCCTATTTGCCTTGACTCAGATTTCACAAAAGAAATAAAATGTTTTACTCCTTATTAAAGTTCCTAGGCTTGGAGTTGGAAGGAAGCTGGAAGATATTTTCTAGTGAAGCCCAACCAATTTTATAGAGAAGTAAATTGGGGGTGAGAGCTTAGATGTAATTGGAAGCCAGTGTCCTTGTTCCTGAATGTATTCATTAATGAGTCCATCTGTCTATACATTCATTTATGCACTGATTTGTTTAACAATCAAGGGTTGGAAATTAAGTACCAGACTCTTTGATGATATTAGGTAATAGTTGTCAGGGTGATCAGGAAAGGACTTGGACTGTATGTACCCCATTGCACAAATCAGTGTTACCACCTTTAAGCTCAGTCTTGGCATGCAAGCCTAATCAAAAAAGAAGGCCTGATTCGGTGGGCAGAATTTTTCGGTGGGCAGAGCAAGATGAGGTAGATAGCACTATATCCTGGATGTTGGGGAGCAAAAGAGACAGAGATTGAAAGCAAAGTTGCAGAATGTGGAATTTTGTCTGGGGCCGTGGTATTGTTTTCAAGTAAGGGTGGGTATGAAGGGGAACAAAGCATCTATGCTCAGGGTTGTCTTGTAAAATGTATACTTAGTGTTTTACATGATTATTTTAAACATGCAATTAAGAGGTAAGCTGTTGCATCCAGCTACAGTGGATTCAGTGAAACTGCACTGTGTAAGGAAACCTCAGAAAAGAATTCTGAAACAATTCTTGTCAGATGTTTGTTCATAATGGGTAATGTTAGTTCCTAAATTACGTTAATGTCACAAAGAGCTAGGGCAAGTATGCCTGGATTCTTAGAATCTTCACTGTTGTGCTCAAGAAGGTTATTTACTATGATCTTACAGATGAAGAGGCTGAAGAGAATTGATTTGATGGAGATCCTACTTAGTAGGTCGTAGGGCCAGGAGTCAGACCTTGAGTTCTCCTGTCCCACCCTTGTCATCTGTCAGACCCACTTTTCTTCTTTAGAATATTTCTATAGATGAATTATTTTAATTTTGAGTTTCATTATATTAAATGTATACCTGATATAAGAGACAGAAACTCCCAACCTACTATATGTCCAGTATGAGAACATGAGTTCATGTTCTGTAAAATCGAAGAATGAATTTTAGAAACAATAGAGGTTAAGTGTGGAATTTTTTATTGAGAGACAGAAGGGGTCTTGAGCTGGTTACTAGAGACTATCCTTTCTACAGACTTTCATAGAATAAAATCATGAGGTTAGATGGGTCAAAGGTGGGGGAAAATGGGAATTTGCAAGGTGAGCATAAGGCGGGACAGAACTGTGGTCAACCAATAAGATTAATTGCTCAGATAAAATTGATTAAATTAGAAGCAAATCGGGGAGCGAGTCATGTAGTAAGCAGGCATGCTTAACAGCAGTGACTCTTCCTGTGGTGGGGTGGGATGCTGATTCCTCACTTGCTCAGGGAAGCAGAGAAGTATTTGGACTGTGGATCCTTAGGATAAGGTTATATTTGCTTTGCCTTTTGTCTTGAGATTTGTCTCACAGCAGGAGGTGATGCGCTCTCCCAAGGCTACAAGGTGTCTGAATTTATGCTCTGGCTCCTCTAAGGGCTCAGCCCAGTCTGACTGCCTAGAATATTTCTAACTAACTCAGCTGCTTGTAACATACCTATGAGGAAAAAAATATCACAAAAAGTATTAAATTTTTAATATTTGTTGAGTTTATAAAAAAAGCATAAAAATTTTCAACTGGTTTTTGGTATACAAAAAGTCTAAAAAAGAACGTCAGAAATAAATTCCTATACGAACTACAATGAAAATACCAATAGCACTCTGCAAAAAAAAATCTTTTCTTCAGCTATCACACCAAAGGCAGTCTGCATGAATGACGATAGTGCATTCCATACACATATATTACTTACACTGACGGCACATCTTTTGCTTCCCTGACCTTTTTGTAGGACATATATGACATCTCAGTGGTCTTGCTATTTTGTCAGGAGGTTTTTATTATTATCATACAGTGTATACTTAATGGCAACATAAAATATCAAATAAATTATTAAATTCTTAATATGTATTGTGCATTTAGGATAGACATAAACATTTTCACATCAGCTGTGTACTTGCTTACAAAAACTAAAAGATAACATTAGGAATAAATTCCTACATAACTACAATGAACATACCAATAGAATTCTACCACAAAAATAAACTGCTTCAACTGTCACACCCAAGGCAGTCTTCACACATGACAACTGCATGTTCCATGTACGTGTCTTACTTACACTGACAGCATGTGTGCTTAGCTTTTCTTTCCTATTTGGCAGTCTTGTCACCTCTCTTCCTGTTTTGTCAGGATTTTCGTAGTATATTGTACAACATGCACTTAGCATGGAAATAAGATATCAATAAAATAAAATATCAAATATGCAATGAGTGGTCAGAATAAACATCAGCATTTTCACAGCATTTGTTTACTTGCTTGCAAAACCTAAAAGATAACATCAAAAAACCCAACATGAACTACAGTATAAACACAAACAAAAGTCTGTCATTGAAATAATTTTGGCTTCAGCTGTCATACAAAATGCAGTCTTCATACATAACTATACACAAGTATTGCTTACACTAATAGCATGTATGTTTTGTTTTCCTGTACTTTCTTGCAGAGCACAATTGACGTAGTTTTTGTTGTTGTAGTTGATCTTTGTGATGCTGTGCCTGCCTATTAACTTGTCAGCTCACCAGTATGCTTTGCAATTTTTTTTGTGTAGTTATGGACAGAAATATTTTTGTTTTTCCTGTGCTGTAAATGATCTTTTAGGAACTCCAGTCCCAATCCTATAAGAAAGGTTCTCTGTGATATTTTTCACTTTTTGTGGTAAACTATCAAACTATCTATACTACATGTTTAGAATAAAGTAATACACAACCCTTGGCTGATGCTTTGTGTTTTGAGTGATATTGCAGTTGCAGCATAACTCGTCAATAACCTGTACTCCACTTTTGGTTTTGTTATAGAAAGTTTCCATCTCAGGTTTCTGTTTTGTCAAAGTTTCCCTATCAGCATTTCCATCATGATGAAATGTTTATATCAGCAGTTCCAGTTTGTTGTACTTTGCCATATACAAGGCCAATGTTACATTTTTCTGAAATCCAAAGATTGTGCTATACAATTTTCTGTTTTGTAATTGCAAGATTTCATTTGGAATTTCTGCTTCATTCCTGCCTACACTTCCTGTACTGGTCAGTTTGTGCTCCCTTAACTAATGTAGCAACAATTGGAAACTGGTAAACCAGTTGTCAAATACCACATTCTGATTCATTTGGGACATGGGAGCAACAAATCTGTTCATCATTTGATTTGCTACAGTACATACGAATAGGGACCTGATAGCTGAGTTCCAGGATAAATGTCTAAATTGAAAGAATGAATCTTTGCATCTACAAAGGCATAAATTGTTATGCTATATTTTGACCCATCACTTTTCCGTAAGTCTTTTACATTCTTGTGACCATGAGAAACATGTACTAAGTGCAGCAAACGTATGAATATTTTCAGCTCAGCTAATGAGGTATCATAATAAATTCGTTTCTGAATCTGCTGTTGGTGTGTACAGAACAGTTTACTTGCATTTCAGCCTTTATGTATTTCACAGAGTCTTATAGCAGTTCATTTGTTACAGTTTCCAACACTGAATGTTAGTGCTGGCATTCTGCCCAATGTTTCACTCCTGCCAAGACCTTACCTATATTTTTGGACCTATTTCTAACATTGGATTGTTCTAGTTGGTTGCCTGGTCATTTTGCAGCATTTTGATTAGTCAGCTATTAGTCACATTGCTGTTTTCTTCATATCTGAATCAAGGAGGTCTGGGTTCCCTGTGCCCATATCAGCTAATCCTTGTTCCATTTCATTGACACAGGAACTTTGGCTCACATGGCCAACATCAGAGTCGTCATCATCATCATCATCATCATCCACATCCACTCACACCACTGTTCTGTTATGAAAACATGTATTTTATTATAATGAACCATCTTTATCATCCATGCATGAGTAATCTGATGATTCACTTTTGACCTCTTCTAAGACTTGCAAATCTTTCATGTGCTATTGTATTGAATTGGGCTACTTCTACCAAAAAATCAAAAGAAAACTTTTTAAAAAATAAATCCTGGAGTGGTGTGGGTCTATTGGACCCGCTGTGATGCTCAGGTCGACAGACACAAAAACAAATGGAACATAAGGCAAGTACAAATCCCGTTTTTCCACTTTTGCACACATGCAAGTCCTTGCCATTTGTCATACCTAATGGGTAAACACATAGATTGCTTCTTGTGGCCCTCAAGGAATGGTACAGAAACAGCACAACTGGCTCCTATAATGTTAATGAACAAATTTACGGGAGAAAAGTAAGGAATGGTCCGCCAAGAACTTTATTTCACCATTCTCTAAGCTAGAAGCCTGAATTTAGATTTTGGTTAGATTATTTCTTTTGCTTGCTGTCCAGAGAATCTGTTCCACACTTCTAACCTGGCTTCTGGGAATTTGTTGACAACCTCTGGCATTCCTGAAATTAATTGCTTTGTCGATATATTGCCCTGGTGTCTGTGTTTATGTTGCATGGGACTTCTTCCTGTGTGCAAGTCTGTTACAGTGTTTTACCTGGCCTTCCCTGTGTGCACATATGTATGTCTCTGGGTTTGTGTTTCTCCTTTAAGATATCATCATATTGAAGTAGACCCTATTGTAACGACCTTGTCCTAACTTGCTCATTTGCAAAGATCCTTTGTAAATAATGTCACATTTACAGGTATGGAGAATTAGGACTTGAATATTTTGGGGGGTATATACAAACCTGTAACAGCTTTGGAATAAAAATACTGATGGAATTTTCCTCCTTGAAAGACTATGGGCAAATTTACTGAATCTTAAAAGTCAGTAGTTGGATATCAAATTATACGAAACTATGATTTATATATAAGATCTGTTGCTAAAAAAAGATTTAGAAAAGGAAGATCTGACCTCAGTTTTTGTAGTAATAGTGTTTCTCAAATTTGATGTTTTTTCTCATTTTACACTAACATTTAAATTTATAAATATAATGAAGAACATTTAATTATATAAATATAATAATTATATAAATACAACATGTAGTATGTAAACATAATATATAAATATAATTAAGAGCATTTATTTTATAAATATAATGATTCTTTTATGAAATTAGGGGCTTTTTATTCATTTGCATTTGAACTCTAAGCATTCAATCTAGTTGAGGAAACAATATTTATTTACTTTTTTAAGAGTTTTATTTTGAGGGTTTTTTTATTTTTAAGAAATAAAAACAATGATACAGAATTTCAAAACAAAATGGTAGGAGATTAACTATGGCTAATGTATTGTATATTGTTATCTTCAAAATAGTTGCTCAGATTATAAGCTATAGGCCTGAAGAAATGATCAAACAATGAAAGCACAAACCATTCTTTTTGATGAAATAATAGAGATTAGTAGTATAATTATATATATATATATATATATATATATATATATAAAATCTTTTCCCTTCTTTCTTTTCTCCTTTCTCTCATCCCAGTTATTCTTTTCTTTTGAGCAGTTTCTTCCCCTTTCACTTTCACAATATGTTTGTACATTTGGACCTTATTTACTCTTTCAGTTTTTTACACTAGGGAGACAATACGATGTTTATACATGTGAGTCTGATTTATTTAACTTATGAGTATGGTCTCAAGTTACATCCATTTACCCATAAAAGCCTTCAGTTTATCCTTCTTTATAACTGAGTAAGTACTCCATTGTATAAAAATATCACATCTGGGGCTGGAGATATAGTTCAGCAGCACAGCACCTGCCTGGCAAGCACAAGGTCCTGAGTTTTATTTCTGGTACCAAAACAACAAACAAAAATCGTATCTTTTTCATCCATTCTGCAGTTGATGGACGTTTGGATTGTTTCCAAGATCTGGCTATTACAAATTGTGCTGCTATAAACATAGGAGCACATATATCACTGTAGCATTATGTTTTCAACTCTTCTGGGAAAATATCCAGAAGGGGAATAGCTGAGTTGAATGGGACCTCCAATCCTAATTTTTTGAGGAATCTCCACACTGATTTCCACAGTAGTTGTACCACTCTACTCTCCCACCAACAGTGGAGAAAGGTTCTTTCTGTCCCCACTGCCCCGCCAGCATTTGGGAAACAATATTTATAATGACAAATATTTATAATATGAAGTTCTGTATAGGATAGTTTCTACGCTTTAGGCAGAAGTGTAAGATTCCATGAATTTTTTTTTTTTTAATGTCAAACACAAAAACAGAAAAGGAGAATAACCATTATGGAAAAGACTCAACAGGACAGCAGCAAATAGTATTGACTATTTCCTAAAGAATATTTTTCTTTTATGTTTTTCATGTTTGGTTTATAAAAAGTCCTGAAATGAATTGTTTTCTGAGTCAAGTTAGAAACAGATATCAGAAAGTCATCTATATCTATGTGAATATTTTACTTTTTAAAATAAAAATTGGCATGATTTATTAAACAGAAAATATACAGTAATTTAAATTACTTTAATTTAAAGAACAGATTTTTAAAAATGAGATCAAGAAATTTGCTTGCTGCAGATCAGTTTTTTAGAACATAATCCCACAAGCTGTAGACTCAGAAGGTGACTCTTAGGAGTTAGAAACCCTTCAAGGTGCTGTTGTTGCTGCAGAGTCTGAAACTTAAGTTGTTCCGGTTTAAATATATTCCATATTTTTCTGAGGTGAATTTTACAGTATACATACTATTTGTCCTTTATGCAAAATGAGACCTTAGGTTTCTAAGTTAGAAATTTAGACATTTCCATTGCTTTGGTTTGAATGAGACTTGTTTCCTACCTGAAGCCTAGGTAAGCCTAAAGGCTTACCTTTGGAAGTTTGGGCCTCAGCTGATGGTGTGGTGATGCAGAGGGATCTTTCAGAGGTGGGGCCTGTGGGCAGGGCTTGGGTCACTAGGATACACACCTAGGCTGGGGTTAAGGCACAGGTAGTTGTCTAGTTGTGCTGGGATCCCGCTGGCTACTTCCTGGGAGAATTGTTCCCTTCTGTGCTGTCTGGTCTGTTGTCTCTCAAGTGTGTTCCTGCCTTGGTGCCAGCTATTATGGTGTGACATAGCTGAGGGTGCCCTCATCAGAATTGAACTGAGGGGCCCACCCAGCATTGGACTGTCAGCCTCCAAATCCATGAGCTAATAAACCTCTTTTCTTTATATATCACCTGGCTTGTGGCATTTTCTAAGTATGGACCATCACATCTGAGAAATGGCAAATTAATATTTGAGGGTAATTTTCTATTTCTGATTGTATGCAGTTGCCTTGTCTGAGTCTTCTGGCTAGTTGTAGCTTAACACGACGAACCTCTTGAGCAGCCTTTCTGATGAGTGTTTTTAGGTGATGACCAGCAAGTATTATTGCCTAGCATTTTGGGAGTGCCTGGGCAGCTTGGAAGACAAAGGTCAAAGGGGAGGAGTTGGAGATCGAGAGTCTAGGCCAGCTAGCAATGGAGCAGTCTGATTTAAGGCAGGGTGACTTGTCTCTTTCTCTTTCTCGGGGAGGAGGCTTATCTGCCAGCACTCCTCACAGATGGACTGTGGTCATCTGAAGGGTTGGTATTGTTATCTTTAGACTCTTGATTGTTTTCCCTCTGAATTCCAAAACAGAAATCAACCTAGGAAAAGCATTTAATTGAATGTGAGGTCCCAGTGCCCACAGACAAAGGCACTTTTGGACCTCAGCATTCCTTGGAGGCTCTATCACAATGTGTTTGGTTCCCTCATCTGTTTCTCTTTGTTATCAGAGACAGCTTATTCCTGAGGTATCTGTCTGACTCTCTGTGCTGTCTCACCATCTGGCAGAACTTGTGTTGAGGGATCCTGATGCCCATCCTTGAAAAAAAAGGAGGAGGGCAAAGTGCACATCAGGGTGTGTCTGCTTTGTTGTGGACCTACAGCCTCCTGCCCCCACCACCCTAGCATCATTTTAGAGCTTTGGAAGCAGGTGGAATGTTAGCTATGGCCAGAGGCAGAGCTTTCTAACTACCTTAGGATGTGTTTCTCATTTCCTGCTGGGTGATGGCCCAAATCTGGACATGGCTTTTTGTCATATTGAATCTAGTGGCTTTGAGAGTGAAGCACTGAGAGTAAGAGACCCAATTAGGTAACTTGCTGGGCAGGTCAGTTAAGTGGTATTTAGTAAATGCAATATATAAGCCAGCAGTTATCACTTCATTCCAATCTAATAATAAAACAAAGCAAAACAAAATCCCCAAAGCAACAACAGAGTTTTTGATTTACTTTTCCATCTGTAGATTGCACAGGAGTAGGAGTGTGATCTTCCTCATTCATGACATTCCCATGTAGAAGCTCACTGATTTTCTGCTTTAATTATGGCATTCCTGGTACAGTGTCTTTGAATGGTATTGGCTACTTACATAAACTTGGACCCCATTGACAAGTTTTAGGTTATACTTTCCTTTTGTGATAAATAACTACTTACTAGCCAAAATACATTGTGTGGGGAGAGTATTTGCTGGCTTACTTAATGCTGAAGGTTTTTATTCAGCTCACCTACATGTTTATGTCCTGTCTAGGGATGTCAGTCATTGGAGGGCAGGTAAGACAGGGGCCAATTGAAATCATCTCTGCTGCTAAAGAAGGACACAAGTAGCCAAGTAGCTCCCACCTCGTCATTTGTAAAAGTGGGATTGTTTGGTGTGTAAAGCATGAGATTGCTGTGTGATTTGAGTGAACGAGTGGTACTACATGAGCACTTAGCCAAGTGCATAGTTAGTACTACTCAGTGCGTGTCACCCAGTACTCCTGTTATTGACATTGTCTTTGGTAGTAGTACAGTAATAATATTAAAAAAAAAAATCATTGCCTTGAACTGTATAACACTTGTCAAGTAAATTTCAGCCCCAGTGACAGCTCTGACTGATGAATAGTGGCTGCTTGGAGTCCTGGAAGAGGAGTTTTAAGATTTGTATGAGATCAGCAAGAAAACTGTGGTTGCTTGTTGGTCCCTATTCTGCCACCAGAGCTGATACCACATCCTTACCATCCCTGTCATGCACTCTTGTGTATCCAACTCTGCTTTAGATTCTGCATTTAGACTATGTCTTAGAGTTTCATGTAACTGGTTATAGAATATTTTGGATCTGTGAATAATAGGGAAGAGGACTAACCCTTCACTCAACATCAAGTTGAATCGATGGTTGACATCAAACATCATCCCTTGTCATACATCCCAAATTGGCAAACATCATCCCTTGTCATACATCCCAAATTGGCAGTGTGAATGGCAAAGAAGGGCCAGAATTTCTATACTTAATGATGATGAGTGGTTTTTATAGAATCCAAAATGTGAAACTAAGCAGTGAATTCTGGATGTTCGTGGAACATAGGTAGGCTCTTTCAGATCTGGCAGGTGGTCAAGTGGATGCTGGTAAAAGAGGGAAAGAGGCTTTGTGGGAAACCATGGCAGGGACAGGAAAGGGAGATAGACCTAAAATACATGAACTCACTGTGCTGAGCCTTGGAATACTGAAAGGGCGGGTACCCAGTTATTATTTTTATGTCCCCAGCAATGTGATAGGACTTTTTCTACTGGTTATTTAATTCTTACAATCATCCTACAAACTGTGATGTATTATACCCATTATAGATAAGGATATTGAAGCATAGGGTGAAAAATACATCCTAAAGAAGTTAGAATCCTCTGCCTCTGGTCACAGCCAACACTCCACTTCTGCTGGTAGGGGAGCCACAAGGTCCATAACATGGAATATACACCTTTGTGTGCCCCTTGGCCTGCTCTCCACTTTCATTCAGTTCAGTGATGGAACTTTGATTCTGACTCTTGTCTTATAATTTTTCGTACTGTTCTTTTTATATTACCCTACACTGGCCACCAGAAGAACCCCTGACTAAAACCCATGAAGGAGCTGGAATGACGGTGTGTGAACTCTAGCTAAAAGTATGGGATGGGACAGGATTCCCATTCCGGGGGTCTCCACTTGACTGTTGAGCAGGTAATTACAGTGGCCTTGGGCAGGTGAAAGCAGTTGCTTCGCTTCTATAGAGACTGCCCGGCGCTAACAGGAATATGGTTTGAAATGGAAGGGTAGTAGTTCCTAACAGCAATAATTGTTATGAAGTTCCACCATTCATACAATATGCAGGAAGTACTGGGAGCTTTGTGTTTGTAATTTGTGTTTTTCAAGTAACTCAAAATAGTAGACATTTATGTTTCCCTGTCCAATGGAGTAATAAACCAAAGTTTCAGGTAATTTGCTTCATCTTAGGAACCAGAAAGTTCAGCCACCTAAGTCCCTGCCATCCTCCTCCTCTCACCCATGTCCCAGAGGAGGAAATCAGAAAAAAGGAGATGAGCATAGGCAGTACTCTGAAGGGACTGTTCATAATAATGATTTGCCTGAAAAGTGAGTCTCCTACTGTATGTGCTACGGTTGGATAGAACTGACTTGAAGTGTTAAACTGGAGGGAGAGGGATAGGATGGACTGAAGGAAAGAGGGTAATGTGGGTAAGGAATGGTTGCTTGGGATGGCTGAACACAGAGGTGAGTATAGCATGTGGGGACTTTGAGAGCACAAGAGATCTATGCAACAAGTGGTGGCATTTAGAGTTTTGTGCTTTTTTCTTTCTTCCTCGGAGCCTGGATTTCTGGGAGAAAGAATTGATCTCCATGGGCTACCCTTCAAAACAAATAAGTGCTTTTTGGGCGGAAGTGGTTGGTCAGTGTACTGCAGCCTGCTGTGGGAGTTCAGCACAGAGAAGGAGGCGAACTGGTGATTGGAAGAAGTGGCAAAGTATAAACCACCTGTGCCACCAGTGTGGAGGAAAAGAGGCAGAGAAGACACACAGGAAGGCAGGAGGGAAGGGGGGGACCCCAGGAGGAGTTAGCAAAGATGCTGTCAACTTTCTCCGTCTCATTTCATTTTTCCAAGATTTTTGTGATTTGTTTGTCAACCATTTTTCTCTTTTTAAGATCAGATTCTTTATATGTAATTTACTGCCAAGAGCCTCTTAAATTTGGGTCATACAGTACATTTGTGAGCTATAAGTGATGCAGTATTTGAAAAGAATGTGAACTCTAGGAGCAGAAAGGCCTGGGTTTATGGCTGTGGTGCCCTCACGGGCAAGCGGCCTTAATAGCAAGTCCTTTCACTTCTCTCAGCTCATCATTCCTTTTGTAGAATTGTTGAAGCTTGATGAAATTACAACCATTATTATTATTATTGTCTTGTAAATTGAATACAGCAGTGCTCTCTTGGTCTTTTGTGACCTTTTGTTTTTTTAACTTTAAGTGAGCTATTAAGATTTAATTAAGGAAAAAAATTGCTCTGATACTCAGATAATAGGTTCTAATTTAGATAGAACATAGTTTGGGGACGATCTCAGCCTGCATTGTTTGTTAAGGATAGAGTATACCAGAAATTGGATTATAGTGTCCAAAAACTTTTTTAGACCAAATGTTATTTAAGTACTGGAGTACACCTGCTCCACTCCAACAGGATCTGCTCCTGCTGAGATCTGTGGATCCTGGTGCCTTGCCCCATCATGGCAGCATGGTCTGGACCCATCCTGGCTCCTTCATCCTGGTTTATACCTTAGGGGTCCCCATGGCCCCTCATTATGTGCTGGTTCTGTCAAATCTGAGCCTTTTGTTATAGAGCTTATTATGCTTTTTCATAAAATATAAAGTGGGTTTTTTGTTTTGTTTTGTTTTGCATGTATGTCTTGTGAAGAATGGAAGCTGGGAAAGTTATTTTGTGAAAGGAAGAAAATACTGGCCCTCAATGAGTAGTAGTAGATTGTTGTGGCTTCTTTCATTGTGATAACTGCCTGAGTCCTGTGGACATTTGAATATCCCACTCTCTGTGAGGCTTGCTGTTCCCGGAAAGTGACTGCTGTGTGTTTGGTGCTATTTTCATGTTAACCTCCCAGTCACTCTACAATCTCAGAACTGTGGCTCTGAGGTTATCTCATTCTATGTCAGAACTTTATGAAAAACCTTAAAAGCCTCGCATGCCCATGATGACATTTTGATCAGGCCCAAAGCTAGAGACTATGTGCGCTGCCCTGTTGGCTCATCAGGCTGGGTAATCTTTGTTGTGAGGAGCTGTCCTGTGTATTATACACACAGAGCAGCTGACCTAGTCTCTGCCTACTAGTCATTTCCTGTTCCCAGGTTGTGACAATCAAAACTGTCCCAGCCATCCAGAGAGGACGTGCTCAGTGCTCCGTGGAGGGTAAAATTGAGTTGCAAAAGTGGCCATTTTGAAGATTCTTACTTAAATTTCACTTGAAAGTCTTCATTTGAAAACTGAAGTACTCTTTTTTTGAAATATTTTTATGAGCTTGTGAGCTACCACAGATGTTATTGTTTTTTGTGTTCTTTTTTTGTCAAAGAAATTACTTTGCTTTATATATCTGTATTGACTTCTATTTGAAATTAGAGGCGCCTTTTTATAATTTGTATTGAAACTGTAGCTTGAGAACAAGAGGAACGGGTATGTTGTGGTTAGTTCCACCCTGGTGTTTTAATAATGAGCTTGGATCTAAGAGATAATTAACAGGGATGAGACAGTTAATAGTTTACTTTTGAATTCCTTTTCCACTAAAAGAAAGAGATAGAGAAAGGAGGAGTGAGGGAGGAAGAAAGAGAGAAAGCCCATACTAGAAAGTATATTCTAGACTCAGAAAGCCAGGAGAATCATTGCAGGCCCTCGGGAGGAGTTTACAGCTTCAAGGCCTAACTTCAAGGCATAGCTCTGTGGCCCCCAAGCCCCGTCTGCTTCCAGTCAACCTTTGCACCAGCATTTTCTCACTGTTCTTATGGCTGCTGTATGTACCAGCCTTCTTTGTGTCTCAGCCCTGCTTGCTCTGTCTTTTCACATGTCACTTTCCTTGCCCTGTCTGTGATAGTCCCTGCTCGTTCCCGTCTTCGAAGCCCAGGGCTGGATGGATGGTGTTTCCCAGTGAACTGTTCCCCTCAGTCTTCCACATTCCTCCATGGCATAGCCTGTGGGACTGTTCCCTGTAGCCCCAGTATCTTTTACTCCTGGTCTTTCCGGTTCTAGCTTCTTTGAGGTCAGGGACTGTTCCTTTTATCTTTTTATTCTGCCAGGCTTCCTATTAGACAACTTGGTAGGATATAGTTTATTAATGGAAGCTAAGGAAATACAGTTTCTATAGATTACATGTATGAGAGTTGGTGACTATTTGGAAGGGAATGAAAATGGGATTTATAGATGGAAAGCTGCTTTGGCAAACATAAAGGCTGTGAGGACATGGTTTGTTTCACTGCTTCTTAAATGGAATTCATGTTGGTAAGATACTGTAATTTTAGTGTGTTATACATCTAGTTAGAAAGAGACCTATGGAACCCTGGGGTGGGGTGAAGCTGGGATGCTCGAGGTGGGGAGCCATTCCTTGTGCACTTGGCAAGTTGGGCAGCCCTCGAGAGTGCCGTCATGTCATAGGCAATCTTTAGAGGCACAGAGCCCAGGGTTAGGCTTGGGGCCTGGAGAGCTGGGCTTCCAGAACTGAAGGATCTCAGAAAAGCAGTTTTAGACTCCTTTAGATGGAGAAAGCAGCAAACTTTTATACCTAAAAGGACTGAGGTTTCTGAGCACTGTTTCACAGTGCAGAAGTAGAGCATCATGATGATTCTTGAAACAGATTAAATAGCGCTTGGCGTATTTTGGTTTGATGTACTCTGCTTAACAGTGCGGGAACACACACGGTACATTTTAGAAAGATTTCTAAAAGTAGTTTAAAGTAAATCTATAACCAGATAGTTGTGTGTAAAAGAAATGAGCTTCCATTATGCAGAAAGCCTTGTTCTCCAGTTCCAAGCAAAAGTAGCTCCTTTGCCCCTAACCCTTTCCCTCACATTGCAACTCCTTTCTTAGCTGCCATCATCTCTCCTTTCCAC
Source organism: Dolichotis patagonum (assembly GCA_004027295.1). Taxonomy (NCBI): domain Eukaryota; kingdom Metazoa; phylum Chordata; class Mammalia; order Rodentia; family Caviidae; genus Dolichotis; species Dolichotis patagonum. The sequence goes on along the minus strand of PVJX010000523.1, from coordinate 180,065 downwards.
CTGCTGTTACAACACACATGGCTTTTCCTACCTTGTGCTGCTGCTTTGTGTGTTACCCACGTGTGCTTCTGCTCTTTGCTCACACTTGCCATGCTTTCCCAGTGCTCCCTGTGCACCTTGCTTATGGAGGATTCCTTGGGCTCTGTGGCACTGTGGACCAGGCTCTGTTACTGCCAGTCTCATCTGGAAGTTACTGGTTGGCCAGCTCTGGCAGATGGCACTGTGTCCAGAGAGAGGCCGTGTCGCTCATCTTCCTTCATATCCTTGGGCAGCATGTAGCATGTTCTTCTGGCTCTTATTCATTCTTTCTCCCCTCTCCCCCTCTATTTCTCTCCCTCTTTTCCCCTGTCTCACTCTGTTCTCTCTGCTTCTCTTCCTCTCCCTCTCTCCCTCCTTCTTCTACTCCTCCCTCTGCTCTCCAGTGTTAATTTTAATTTCTCTTCTCTTTTGAGTCAAAGGGAATAGGAGAATTATGTGAGTGAAGGTACACAGAAATTTGAGGTAGAGATCAGAATTCAGAAGTGCTCTCCAAGTCAGAAGTGATCTTACCTGGGATGCAAGAATGAGGGTCTTTTGTGAGAAAAGCAAGGGTGGGAGAGAGTTGAGAAAGATAAGCTCCCTGTGGAGCTGAATAGGGTAGAAACACCATTGAGTATCCAGCTGAAGTTAATAGCTGTACTTTCCAGCGGACAAGCCACACTAGCACTGCACAGAAGCCCACAGAAGGGAGAGAGAGCTGATCATGTGCCAGCCCAGGAGAGGAGGCTGGTCCCAGAATGCAATAAGAGCACTACATTTCTCTTAGGTGTATCGATATACGCCTACCACAGAACCATAAACTATTATATAATAATACATTATCTTTACAGTGTAATCATGGAAGCAATCTGTTGTTTCTCAGGTTATTTTTCATAAGTATAAGTACACCAGTTGCAAACTTGTCTGGGAGTCACTCTTCATGTGGTGGAATATTGGCTGACATGGAAACAGGAATGACGCATTCCAGGACGCACTGTTGCAGAGCAGCTCCTCTGGGCAGTGATAAAGTCGTGGCCTCTGGCTGAAGTCCTGTGATCCCTGTCTGTGGAAAGCACTATCCTCAGCAGGATTTCCTCCTTACTGCAGGGCTTTTGACTATTACAGCAAGTTTTGCTGGAACAGCACTTCTACAAAGTATCCTCTAATTAGCAGGAAGCACATGTATGAGGGATTGTATATAATTTCCAGAGAATCTTGCCAAATAGTGTAATCGTAAATTCATATTGTATGCTTGGCTGACTTTTTTCTTTCAGAAGTAAACATGTAATCTTGACAGAAAATGTAGAAACAGTAAAATCTAACCACCCACATCTTTCCTTCCATATTTCTGCTAATGTTATCGTATGGCTTCACATCACTAAGTAATGTTTGTTTTTGTTTTTTTTTTAAATACAGATTCCAAGTAGTTTGTTACACACTCTGTTAATGGAGAAACTGGTTAGAAAGACTGCAGTGTGGCAGACAGGTGAGAAAGGAGGTAATCAGGACCATATTACACTGGGCAACAGCCTCCTGATACTTGGGGTGCAAGTGTGACACTATCTTCATCCTCTAGGGGAATTTATGGTAAAATTGGGGAAAGAGGCACAAGCACATTTGGCTGTCAGTATACGGTGCTGGGCGACATCTCACTAAACACTAGGTTTGTGATGCCTATGGATGTGTTAGCAGTTTCAGGGAGGAGATGACCCAGAAGGGCAGTGGTTGTACTTTGGGCTGTCATAGTAGGGTTTACAAGGGAAAGTAATTTATACAAGATATATAATGTATAGGATTATTTTGTAATATTCATGTAAAGAGTAGAATGCAAAAGAGTGTGGGAGATCTATCTATGCACTGGAGACCCAAGAATCCAGCGGTGGGCGTGGATCCACAGTGTCCTGCATGAGTCCTGCTGAAGACCTAGAGTCCATGGCAGTGTCCTCCAGAAGTCTTAACTTGAGAACCACAGCCCACAACAGTGTCTCATGCAAGTCTGTATCAAGGATCTGCACTGGAAAGGCCAAAGGTCAGTAGTAGAAGCTAGAAAGTCTGCACCAGTAGGTGAAGGAGGCTGAGGAATCTGCACTGGAGCCAGGAAGCAACACTGAAAATAAGGACCAGAGTTTCCCCAGAAAGAGCAGCAGCTATCCTCAGGACCCGAGGTCCTCTGATGGCAAGAACAGCTGAGTTCATGTAAGGAAAACCAGTGTGACAAGCTTCTTCAGGAGAATCAACAGCACACCCTCTTCCCCTCCAGTTCTCTTTTTATGCTGTTGGCAGCAATCCACACCCAGCACCATGCTGATTCAGTCCAGCTGGGTGTTACAAGTTGACCACCAGTTGTCAGTCTACCATATCAGCCTTGGCACTGTTGACATTTTGTGCTGAATAATTTTTGTGCATGGTTGGGGGCTGGTATCTGTTACATTCCAGAGTGTTTAACAGAATTCCTTGCTTCTTCATATAATTCTTTGCACTAGCAGTTGTGATAAACAAAAACGTCTCCAGACATGGCCATGTGTCACTGAGGAGATCAGCTCCAGTGAAGAGGCACACATTGCTGTCACATTGTGGGCTTCAGATTGCATCACAAAAGATGACCAGAACTTGGACAGGAAAGATGGGCAATGTGGAGCCACAGAGTGAAAGTGCTCAAGACCTGGAGGAGAGTCTAGAGAAGGGCTACTAGATGTATGTTCCCTGGAATAGACTTTATGAGCACTCAGTTGTGGAAAATTACTTAGAAGTTTTATCATGGCAGTTTGACAGAATAATTTTATCAACTGCAATAATGAACATTAAACACTTCTGTTTTGTATGTCTTTATTTTCTATTTGTAGAACTCCTTTCTCTTGTTTTATAAAAGTACAGATTGGAATATTAAAACAACACCAAATGGGTCCTTTTTCATTGAGATTTTGAGAGGCTGTGACCAACTGATAACAGTGCACAGCAGGGAAATGAGCTGGGCAAGGAGTGGCCTGGGTAGAGCATGGAATCAGAGTGGATTCTGGGCGTCCTCAGGTGTCTGACACACTAGGTATTCAAAAACATCATTCTGAGCCTGAAGATAAAGTATGTACTGAAAACCTCCAAGCAGAGGAGATTAGACCCAGGAGTGAAGAAGGACCATCCACTGCCCATTTTGACAAGGGCAGTAACTTCTAGAAGGGCACGCTGGTGTCAGTTACTCTGTCTCTGGTTTTAGTCTTTCAGTCACCTGACTATCTCCATTTAGAAACATTTTCAATTGCTTGCCCTTGGACCATAACTTGAACTGATAATTGTCTATTTGAAACAGTAGTTCATGCATTTTGGACCGTATGTGTCAAATTCTGTGTATCCTTGCCTTTCAGGATTGTAAAGACTTCAATATCTTTGGGACAAGGTCACTTTTGTGATTATTTTGTGAGGCTTAAAGATGTCCCTTAAAAAAAGAAAACATGGTGGAGAGTGCATTTTGGTTCATTTGCATTCTCTTTGACCAGAAAAAATTCTGTGCCCTTGGCATTGTTTCTGTAGTGGTATTGGTGAGTCTGTGCATCATTGCTCATAATACGTACTCTTGTTTGACTAGCAGACTAGCAGTTGTGTGAGGTTGTGAAGAATGCTTAGCCTGTAGCCATATGCCTGTGCCTGTTACCTTTAGAATCTTTGGAGAGCTGAGGTTGCATCTGTCACTCCCTCTCTCTCCCTTCCCTCCTGCTCTCCCTTCTTTTCTTTCTTTCTTCTTTGTTTTGTTTTTTATTTTGTAGTGGATGTAAATGATAGATAGATTACTAGTATGAAGTACTTCAGAAACATACCCAAGTAAATACATTCTATTATGTAACACTAGATTCAATTGCAATTTAAAGGAAAACACTATTACCTCAGTAGTGGCTTATGTCTCCATAATGTATCATCTACAATGTTTAGTATACAAGAGAAAATTTCTAGACACACAGGAAAGTGTGGTTTATAATCAAGAGGAAATACAGAAGCAATAACAGACCACCCAGATGATGAGATTGATAAGATCTTTGTTATTATTTTAAAATTTATTTGACATAAAATTATACATATTTATGGAATACTGGATGATGTTTCAATACATGTATACACTGTATAGTGTTCAGGATAAACCTGTCTCCTCAAACATTTATCATTTCTTTGTGATAGACCATCCAAAAATCCTTTTCTTTTAGCATTTAAAAATTACATAGTTGTTTCGGGTTATTTTCTTCGTTGTTGAGCCAAAAATACTCAACACCCAAAGTTAAAGGTGGAAGGGTTTATTTCAGCTCATGGTTTGTAGAGGTGTCAAGTCTATACTCAGCTGTCTTCAGGCAGGGTAGCATGGCAGAGGACACTTCATGACAAGCAGGCAGGAGGTGAAAAGCAGCAGCAAAAACACCCTTCCTCTTCTTTTTATTCTTTCCAGAATAAAAGGCCCATGGTGGGCCCTCCCATTATCCATACCCAGTGCCATTCTTAACCGATCAGTGGACTAACTAGTAGTCACACACCCTTAGTTCTAGTATCATACCCTTAACCTGTGCATGCTATATTCAGCCACCTCAGAAAGCCCCACTGTGTCCGCATGAGTCTTGAAGCAGGGGCATCTAGATACAAGCTATAAAAACTGTACATTATCATTGTCTGTAGTCACACTGTGCAACAGAACATCAGAACTTATTTCTCCATCACTTAGGACCCATTGATTAACCTTTCTCCATCCCTCTCTTGTACCTGCCCCCCCAGCCACTGATAACCATCATTCTGATACATGTGTATAATGTCACTTCTCTGTGGAGTCTAAAAGTCTTGGTGTCTGGCTTATTTCTGTGTCTGGCTTATTTGAGTTAACATAAGAACCTCCATTTCTATCCATATTGTGGCAAATGATAGGATTTAATTTGTTTTATGTTTGAGTACTATTCCACAGAGTTGATAAACTTAGGTTGCTGTCATTTCTTGAGTACAGTGAATAGTGCTGAAATAAATAAGGGAGAGCCAGTGTCTCTTAGACATACTCATTTCATTTTCTTTGGATCCGTACCCAGTAGTACAATTGTTGAATCATATGACAGTTTGGCCCTGTAGGGAGAGTAGGACTTGAATACTAAGAAAATAAGAGGGTGTTCAAAGCAAGGATAGTGGAGAAAACAAAGAATTCTAAAGGTATTCACTATTATGGTATGTGTCTAGAAGTCCTCCTAAAGCCTCACACAGGTATGGAATGGGGGGGGTACTTTTCAGAGGTGGCTGAATCTAACATTTGTCATTGATTCATGGTCCAATACTGAGATTCCATGTGTGAGTGCTATACTCACCCTAGGGTGGGTAGTCTACTTATAATATCAGGGACAGAAAGAGGCTTGTCCCTTCCTTCCCTTGCTAGCTTTTGCTGTCTTCTGCCCATCCTGAACTGTTTCTCCTCTGTAATGCCCCTCTGGCAACCTACCCTGCCTTGGAGTCATCTGATTATGGATTGAAACCTCTACAAACTGTGAGTTTAACAAACCTTTCCCCCTTTACCTTTGGGTATGGGTATTTTGTCTCAACAACAAGAAAAGGAACTAAGACAGTCACTGTAGTGAGCAAATAAATGTAGGGAGTGAAGCAGTGGGAAGAGATTTCATGGAGAAGTCATAGAGATCTTTGTTATAAGGAGTATTAAATGTCAGGCTTAGAGTGAGAACTTCCTTCTGTTGTCAGAGTAGGCTCGGGAAAGTCTTAGGCCAGTCAAGAGATGTGGAAATGAAGTTTTAAGATGCTTAGGGATTTGGAATAACCAGTAACAGTGTGTCGTTTAGGGTCTTATCAAGAAAGAGATGGCGTATGCAAAAGAGTGATGGAGAGGAGCTTAAGAAAGTGGACAGGACATCAGCAAAGGTTTGGAAAGCACTGTAGGGGCAGCAGCAGGTTTGGGGGATAGGGCAGGCAGAGTGAGAGGATAACAGTCATGTATATCTCATTGTCTGGCTGGCTAGCTTAAACTTCTGCATTTGGTGGTAGCCTAACAGATTCTAGGACAGCGAAAGTGCAAACACTAAGTGCTTTTCAGGACTCTGCTTACATCAGGCCAAGAAATATACCATTGACCAGAGAGAGTCCCCAGACCAGCCTGGGTTTAAGGGGTGGACAGGAGGTCTCCACTTCTGCCTGGGAGGGGCTGCACGGCCTTATTGTCAGGCTATACATGAACAGATGGGGAAGCTTTGCGGACACTTTAAGACTTGTCTCAGTGTGAAAGCAGAAATTTTTTTTCACTATTCTTCCAAATTTCATGTTGAATGAAATACCCTAGACTGACAAAGATAATACGTGAAATCTAAAAAAGATGACAAATAGAAGGGTGACTCTGACAAGAAGAACAGAAAAAAAGACGAGGAAGGAGTGTAAGAGCAGGAGTAGGGAGATGGATATAAGCAAAATACAGCCATTGAATCTTCCTCACTGTGAAGCAGGAGGGGGAGGGTGGGTAAGGGGTGATAAGGGGGTGAGAATGACCTCGGTATGTTATGTGCTTGTGTGAATCTGTGAATGGGAAACCCATTAATCTGTATAACCAATAAAAAAGTGAAAAGTCTTCCAAATTAAAAATTTCCGATACTCTGGTTTCTTTTTAGATTGTATAAATCATTTGCTTTTTAAAATTTTCAAATCAATTGCTGCTTATTTTTGAATTAGTTAATATAACTACTTTGGCTTAAAATTCTGTTTCATTATTTTACTTGTGAAATATGATTGTACTCACTTAAGGTTTGAAAAGGAAAAGTAAGAATATTTGTTGTGGTATAATCACAGAATGACATACTTGTACTGAAAATCAAGTGAATTCCCCAGTCCTTTTCCCCATACAAATGAGTGGAATTTGTTTGGGGTTTTCTTTGGTAATGCATCCATTGGGACACAGAATTGAAAGATGTTAGGTTTGTCTTGTTTTGTTGTTCAAATTCTTTTTAAATTCCTTTTCTACTTAATTTCCTGTGGTTCAGTACCCCTTTATGGACCAACACTGATAGTGAGCCCCCTAACCTGATCTACTGTCATTATTCCAGCTGGATCATTGTTCTGTGGGGTCCACTAAGCCAAAGGTGAGCTGAATTAGAATCTGTGCACTATCTTAGTTTCTCTTGTCGTGTCCATCGTCCTTGTATTGTCCCTGTGAGTTTCTAGAACGCCAGTGGAAATGCTTGGTTACATTCATGTTTTTCTCCTGAACTTGCTGCATGTCTGGACAACCAAAAGGAAGGAACTGGGTGGATTGGACATGTCACCAGCCTATTTATGGGTAACAGTGTTAAAGTTCACCTTTCTCTTCTGGGTGTAGCTATCACCAAGACTCTCTTATGGCTTGACCCAAGGATTCATCTGAAAATAGGGTAGACATTCCTCTGCCATATCTGCTTTGCATGCTAGCAGGGAAGGTACAGTTTATGGAACATGTTAATTAAAAGTATAATTAGTGTTGCAAAGAAAAAATTAAACACAGTGAAAATGTGTGAAAAGGAAACACTTTTCCTGACCTGGAAGATTTTGTCTGGGAAGATTGATTTGAGTGGATAACAAAAAAGAGGCTGAGGTCAATAAGGATGAACAGGTTGATTTAGCTGGTAAAATGGGTAGGGAAGAGATTTCCTAGGCTGTTTACCACTGTATGTAAAGTTCTGATGCAGGAAGAATGGTACAACTAAGTAAATGAAGGTAGACATGGGCAGTGTTTTAGAGCACTGGCCCATTGATCTGTGAATCACCTTGTTATAAAGTAGTTAGAAATGCAAATACTGGGCTTTTAACACTAGCTTTATTTGAAATATAAGTAATACACCATTCACTTCACTCATTTAAAGTGTACAGTTAGTGGCTTTCAGAATATCTACAAGGTTGTCAATCAATACTCTGTGATGTTCAACCATATAAGGACTTTTTGAAGAACTCTCACAACCATCCTTTAGTCATCTACCCTCAGTCCTTCCACCTTCCCCATGCCAGCCCTGGGCAGCCACTATCTCCTGTCTGCTTATATATAGATTCACCTGTTCTGGACAGCTTGTATCAATGAAATCATACAACATATATTTGATCATGACTAAGCTTTTTGCTTAGCCTGTTTTCAAAGTTCATCCATACTGTAGCATGTGTCAGTGTTTCATTCATTTTTTGGCCAAATAATGTTGCATTATTTTAAAAGATGAAATCCCTTCACCCCAGTTTTACTGAATCAGAAACTCTAGGTGTCACCCCTTCTATGACATGGAAGCCTCCAGATGCCTCAGATCCAACTAAGGGTCAAGAGCTTCTGTGGCAGAGTGGGTGGCAAGGAGAGAACTACAAACCAGATTGGTGGGTAACTGTATCACTGCTGACCATAGTGTTTACCTTTATCTTAAGGAGCATGGGAAGTTGTTAAAGATTTTTAAGCATAGCTGTGAAAACATGAGGTTTATGTTTTTAAACAATTTATTTTAGCTTTTCTATAAGTAGTAGTTTGGGGGACTCTAGCTAAAAGAAGATGCAGGAAAGCATGACATGGGCTAGTAGCAGTGAAGATGGAGAAATGTGGCTGGGTTCAAAAAAAATTTTAAAAGCAGAACAGTTTTGACTTGTTGGTCAGTTGTATTGTAGGCAAAGTAAAAGATGAAGTCCAGGTCTCTCTGGTGTGCAGGTGAGTGTATAGTGGCACTGTCATTAAGCTTTTCTGAATTTTTTGGTATCCGATATGTGAGTACATCTTAGTCACTCATTGCTCCCTCCAGAATCTGACCTTTCAGGCCAGTGATGGTGACCTTTCAGTGATACCAAACAGCCTGCTGTGGCATGCATGCCATAGGTTCACCACCACTGTCTTAGACCACCTCTAGGATCAACATATTGAATGACATTTGAACATAGACTCTGTGGAATACTCTGGAGAAGACATCCAGTGGTACATGGTTCATGAACTTAATTCTTTCCATGATTCTGGTCAAAGAATTTGTTTCACAATTCTGGTTGCAACCAAATTGCAACAATGCATCTAGAACCATAACTAGCACAAATATTAATGTGTGTGCATGATCAGTGTGCAGTGACTATTTAAAATAAAGAACCTAATGTCTATGAGAAGTGGAAAATAAAGTGTATTGATCACTTTCCCATCCCTGGAGCAGAATACCTGATACCACAACTTAACAGAGGAGAGATTTATTTGGGCTCATTGATTTGAGAGGGTTTAGTTCATGGTTGTCTGGCTTCATGGCAGAAACAGCATGATGGAAAGTGCATGGTAAAGCAAAGCTACTAAACACATGACAGCCAGGAAGCAGAGAGACAGACACACACACACATACACACACACATCCAGAATGTGCTAGTTACAAGAGGACAAGAATACCTTAGGGCCCTACCTCTTCCAACCAGGCCTTACCTCCCAGCAGCACATTCAGCTACGCATTCATTGATGGATTAATCCTCTGACAAGCATAGCGCTACTACGACCCAATCACCTTGAGAAAGCCATACCTCAACAATGGGGCTCTTTTTGGGAAGGGAAGACAATACCACAACATAAGTGTTACATGAAAGTGTGTCAGAAGTCTTCTAAGGAAGCTGAATTTGCATACTTTGGAGAGAAAAGATAGAGTGATAATAGCAGAGCAGGGATTTGAGATATAACCAGTTCTGAAAGGAATATATATCCACATCCCAGGACTTTTGGAGGTCAGACAGAGAGGGGGCTGACTGGTATGAAGCCTGCAAATCTGGAACCCAGAGACTGAAACATTTTTTCCTTTTTAATCAAGAGCCAGTAAGGAATTGTGAAACCTGAAAAAGCAGTAAGTGTGTCAGAAGAACACTTTTGTCTGGTTTTTGGTAGGAGTGGGTAGACCAGTAAATTCTTGGAGGTATGGGTAGCAGCTGGATAGGGACTGTAGAAATGGGAGAAACAGGCAAGATAGAATAGAATTGCCTGGACATGGCAGCTGAAGGGAAGAGTGAAGAAAGAAAAAGAAATGACTTCATGGTTAGTTTACTAGGAAGCTGAAAGAGGCTGTGTAACTGGAAGTGAAAGAATCATGGAGGGAGAGGGCTGTGGAAGACACTGATTTGAGGATTTGAATGTGAATAAGTGACTACATGGAGTTCAACATTTAAGCATAGTTGTGAAAAATAAAGTTATTAAATTTGAGGTAAAAATTTTCCTGACATACAGATAATCTTGAATCATTTATGGGAAAATAAGTATACAGTGTTACATGAAATAAATCAAACACACAAGCTTAAATATCACATGGTTTTTCCTATGAGAAATCCAAAATATAAATAACCAAATAAAAGATAAATAATACAAAGTAGGGAGATAGCTCTTTTCTAAAAGGAAATGGGATGAAAAAAAGGAATTCAGATGTGTAAGTACATGTCCTAATTCTACACAAGGAATGTAAACTAATAAAAAAGAAATAAAAGTTGTAATTTAGTTCTAGCATTGTCCTACTTAGCTATTTTTAAATTAAACAAAGAATTGGTCTAGAATGTGGAAAGAAATGACAAAACTATTGTAAAATACAATTCCTAGTCAGAAAATACAGGTAATATGTTTGTTAGTGATGGATTAGATTCCCTTCATAGGAAGAAGTATTCATCCACCAAGGACAGTAGGAACTGTTAAGATATATTAAGAAATAGCACTTTAAACTCAGGACCATAAACTAACATCTACTAGATTTCAGGAGGAAAGTAAAAGAAGTAATTAGATTTAATATCTACCAGATTTCAGGAGGAAAGTAAAAGAAGTAATTAGATTTAATTGTGTATCAACAACTTCTTTATTCAGGACCTCTAGGTAGACCTCAGTCTCTTGCCAGGCATTGTAAGGCACGCAAAAGAAAGAGCGAGAGACAAAACGCGGCACAGCAAGGCCCTGGAATGGCCAGTTGTTCACAGGAAACAAAAGGGCACAGCAGCCTGAACCACAGTATTTATTGATCACATTTTTTACATCAAGGAAAATAGTGAGGGGATTATCGGATAACTTAGAGGTCAGTGGTGGTTTTATGCTAAGAAGGATTTTAAATTAATGAGGATCACTTCTGATGACTCAGAGGGTGGTGGTGATCTTAAGCTAATGAGGATCTTGCCCTGGAGAAGCACAGCATCATGGTACATTAAGGCCTCTGAGGCCTGGCCTCAACTTGTAATTTATGGTTCCCAACACTTCCAGATTTTCATCTATAGTTCTGAAAAAGACAAAGGAGTGCGATGAAAGACAGAAAGAAAGGAAAAGAAAAGAAAGAGTGTTTGATTGGTTCAAGTATCAGTTTAACAGGACAGACACAGGAAGAACCAAAGGGGGGACATTTGTTAATTGCTCCTTACCTGACTCTACTTTTATTTTCTTGCTTCCACTTTCTTGTTTTAATGCAAGTGTTTCTGAGCTCAGTAGAGATGGGAGTGTGAAACAGCCACTCTTATGAGCAGAGAGTGAGTTGGACCTGTGTGTTCTTGGGTCCAGCCAGTGTAGAGGGTACTTGAGGTCCAATCTGCTGATGAGGGCTCTGGTATAAGGAGTTAGATCTCCACAAGGAGCCCTTTGCTGTCCTCACCTCAGTCTGCTTTAATCTGCCCCTGTGGCCTGTGAGAGCCTGGCTAGTGAACCAGAAGCCTGTGTGTTCTGCTAGTCAACACTGTGCTCCTATTTAAAAGGGAAATTCCTTCCTGCAGTGTGTGCTCCCAATGGTAGTCTCTGGTTACCTGGAGTTTCATGGCTTGGGCACCATAGGTGCCTCAATACAGACTCCTCTGTACCTCTCACTCTCCTGGGGCATGTTGAAAAGCAAGAATGAGTAAGTATTCCATACCTAGACGAGGACCTGGCGTTTGCCTGGCCTTCCAAATATACCTATGGATGGACAAATGAGTGAATCAGAAGGGACATAGCTATAGAGTCATACTGCACTCAGATACCCCAATGCCTACCATAGGCTTTTGCTTGCTGAAAAACAGAATAACTCCTGAGGTTTTAACCTTAGAATAAAAAATATGAAAATAATAGCAGCAAAACCTAGTGAGCTGTTTTGAGATGTCTATGAGCATCTACTATTTGCTGAATTACTACCCATATCTCACAGCTGAAGAGATGGACTTTGGTGGAATAAATAATAGACCCGTGCTTTTCTGGTTCGCAAGGTTCACTTCTAGAACGTGACTCAAAGTTCACCAGCCCACCTGAGGGGCAGGACGCTGCCATTTGCATCATTCATTATCATAGTGTCAGGCCAGCAAGCCACCTGCACACAGACCAAGCATCATCCCTGATGGACCTGTGTCACCCTGGCCGAGGACAGACTTCCCTCTCTACCTTCTCGGCAGGGGTATGTGTGGGTGTATATATGCACATCGTGTGTGTATGCAGGTTTTCGGTTTTTGGAGCAATACTGTGTTTGGGACTTTTAGGCAGTTACAGTGTTGTTCTCAGTGGTTAACAGTGTGGTGTTGATAGCTGACACAGAGGGTGAGTAGCAGAGAGAGGTAGATTGTTGATTGATATGTACCAACAAGGGTTTTGGTGTTCTGTTTAACCAGTGAAGTTTGAGGTGGCAGTGAGATATTTAAACGTAAATTTCTGGAAATGCATTGGAACCATGGGATTGGCCTTATAAAAGAGGCCAATTTCAAGATGCAGAGTTTGGATGTATCCCTGTGAGGTGAGAGCTGAAGCTGTGGGAGTTTGTGATGTCCTCAGGGCAAACATATTAATTTGAAGAGAAAACAATGTTAAAGGACTTTTTGAGGCATGAGGTTGTCTCCATTTAGTCTGCATCAAGTGTAGCACTGTGCACTAGTATATCTGTGTTTTCTGCCTCTAAATTTATTGCCAGATCTCACCAAAATTGATCTATAGAAAACATGTTAGCACTCAGAGTAATTCTGTATTTACAGTGAATTTTCTAGCTTGTTAGCTGGAATTTCTTTTTTATTTCTGGTAACTTTTGTCATCATAAGTGTACTAGAATGTTTCTAGGTAGAGAATATCAAGATTTAAACCACATTGTAAGAAAATATAGTAGGGAGCTTTTCCCACTGTTTTTGCAAAACAGAAATTTATAAACTGTTTTTAAACCTAGAAGAAAAGGGCACTGAAATGTTAGAATAGTAGTGTTTTATATTTCTCAAATATTTGGAATAGAGACTTGTCTTCAAACTTAGAAGTTATTTAGACTTTAATATTGCAAAGGCAAGTGACATACACTCTCATGTGTTTGCACACTCACATCTCTTCTGGTTCCTGCCCTTCTGTGTATTGTTCTGCAAAGATTTTTCATCACATACTACAATAGTTAAAAAAACCCAAAACTGTTTGAGCATATATTCCTGATATACATATATTTTAAATAAATTCTATGCACATATTACCACACTAATGAAATATGTACGTTATAAAATATTCACAAAATAACAATAAAAACAGTGAGATACAGTTAAAACAATTATCTTTAATTTTGTTTTGTGATGATAAAGCATTATATTTTTTTCCTCTCACCAAAAACATTTTTCAGTAAAAACAGTGTGAGCTAATGGTGGGTATTATAATTTGAAGGCTTGCTTTCAACTGTAGCATTGCTAAAAAGATAATTTACAAAATACCTAGGTGCAAATGAAGGATGGGCATAATTGGAATAAAGTACAATGGCAGTCATTTTCTGATTTGATTCACCAGTCATGCAAAGGTTGTTAAAATTTTGATAGGTAAAATCGTATTATCTTACCTGAAGGCCACTTGTAATTCCAGGAACTCACCTGAAAGATGTTACATTTTTACATTTAAAAAAAGCTCACTGAAAATTTGCATTTGAAAGACTTTTGGGATAGCATTGTTTTCATGAACAAGTTAACAACACCAAACATTTCTTAAAATCCATCTTGTAAAATGCTAACCATGAACAAGATGATATTTGTTAAGGTGCCATCTTTATCTTGAAGAGGCAGATCAAAGATAGGGAGTAAGCATGTGTGCATCTATGTGTGTTTTAATAATTCATAAGTAGACCACTGCTGATAACCACTTGTTATGAAAAGAGCCTGCAAATTTGGAGTGCTTTGTTTTACAAAAGAAAAACCCATTTACACATGCTTGAATTTTCAATGTTAGGAGAATGTTTTACTACTTTAGCATAAGCACTCAATAGTTTATGGATGCAATACAATAACTGCAAAGATTATAGAGACAGAAAAATCTTAGAACTGAAACATCCTTCCCCAGTGTGTGTTCTTGTGGCAGGTGTATAAAGTATACTTATAAGTGTTGATTCCCGGGAGGATGTATGAAAAATACTATGGGATTATGATTTTTGTAAATTAAAAAATTGCAAATTGAAAAGATAATTTAGTATTATAAATGTGGAGAAAAGAAACAATATAAGTTGTTTAAGAAAAGGACCAAAAATGTGGACTGGTTAAAAAGAAAAAAAATGTTAACAGTATTTATTCAAGCTGGATAATATTTGTTCAGTGCTTACATATGAATGTCTAGTAAATGCCAAGGACTGTGCTAATGATACATGGACAACCACAGCCTTTCCATTGTTAAGATTGTATTAATTGGGCTGGGAATTAACTCAGTAACATAATCGCCTCCCTGGCAAGTGCAAGGTTGTGAGTTTGATCCCTGGTACCCCACTACCAAAATTGTGTTAATTTACTGCATGTAATGTTTTTTTTTCAAAATTACTCTGTATTTTTTATTTGTTTGTTTTTGGGTTTTTTTTTTGAGATAAGGTTTCCCTGTGTAATCCAGGCTGCCCTTGAACTCATGGTGATCCTCCTGTCTCGGCCTCCCAAATTCTGGGATTATAGATGCACACCAACTACCATACCCAGCTTGCTCTATATCTTTTATTTCATTTTTATGACATTCTGATTCCCTAAAACCTAAGTTTTTGTCTCTTGCAAGACAGGCTCTTTAATGGTTATCTTTGACTTAGGTAACCTGATATTTGCTTTCTAATAAGATAAGCTAAAATAGAAAGTGGAAAAACAGTGCTTTCTATGTAATGCCATGTGGAGTTTGGCATCATTAGAATGTTGGCAGCAGATGGCTTGGTAGGGTTTATTCTACCCTCTGGCCTCCTCCACAGCAATGAAACGGTGGGTGGCACAGTTGGGAATGTGTTCACCTGCAGTTACAGAGAACCTGGCTACCTTGAGCTTTAACAAATAAAGCTGTGTGGTTCTTCTTGGTTAGTCTGGTGGCTAAAATTTATTCAGGGCCTACTTTTCTGGGGTTTTCTTATTCTTTTCCTTGTGCCCATGCCTTTATGGAGGAGAAGCTACCCTTTATCTCCAGCCCTCATACTGGCTTCAAGCAAGAACAGGAAGGACAGGGTCCAAGGCCTGGCATCTTCATCTGCCTGCTCTATCAGGAACCAATGGCAGCCTCCTGGGAAAGGACTAATCCTGCCAAAGAAAGTACAGCTGTAGAGGCCTGAAAGTTGAAGTTGCTTAGAGGTCATTTCCACAGAGTAGAGGTTAAGTGTGAGCCAAGTACAGCTGAACTTATTTAGGCTGTCTTCTGGTTCACTCTTTAGGGACTCCTGGGGCAAGGAGGTTGCTAGTGAAAGCTACAAGCATCTTGGACAGGTCCCTAAGTGTGCATGCTGCGTCAGCAAGCACTGCAGCACCTGCAGTGTGGGCCTTCCCATTAGCCACACCCAGAACTACGCTAAACCAGTGAACTAATTTACTATCACACAGCATTATCGACCCGTGATCTAACCTGCTCGAAAAGCCCCTCCTATGAGTACTTGAGACTTTGGGGAGACAACTAGATATAGGCTACAACATAGGGCAAAAGCAGACAGATAAAATGTAAAAGAAATGATACCATTTTGTGCCCCATAAGCTTTTTTATGACACTGAAATTTGTATTTCATTTCACTTTGTATGTTGAAAAATACTTTTCAATATATATAAAGTCATTATTGGCTGCAGACCAAATAAAAATAGTCAGTGGGCTATATTTGGCCTATAGGTCATATTTCACTACCCTGAATCTGTCTCAAGATTTGGCAGTGTTTCTTTGTTTTAATTACTTGTTAAGGTATATTAAGGACCTATGTTTTAAAAGAAAGTGAAACATGACTCTCATCATTTCATAGATACCTTTATATTTTAGGTTCAGCACCTTGGTCGTTAACTTATAAAGGAAATAATAAACCTATATTTGTTTATCCAGTGATGAATATTCACTCATATACATTAAATTTATATTTTCAGAAAGCTTTATTTCCAGGCTCTACTATATAATAATAGCTTTTATTTAAAAACCTTCATCATAATATATTTATGAAGGCATTTTAAGTAGCAACTTAGAATTGTATTGTGATATTATTGCATTTGGGTACAAGCTCTAGAAGCTTATTCTGCAATAAGGAAAAGTTAGAGTAGGCTGTGCAGGTAAAGCCTGGGGTGGCATTTGTATCATCAAGGACCTGGACTCCTGGTCTCTGCTTGGCCATCCTTACTGGATGGTGTATGTTTTCTCCTTTGCGAATTGGTTTCTGGACATTCGGGCCCCATGTCTGCAGTTCTGCAAGGAAGAAAGTAAAAGGGTAAGGGCAAAAGGGAGCCAGTGTTTTCTTTCAGTTCATGAACCAGAGCCCCAGCAAAACCATCTGCTTTACATCTCATTGGCCAGAACCATATCCTGAGATCCTCTGTAGCTACAGAGTCATTTGGGTAAATACATTTCTATAGCTAAACAAAGCAGATGTCTGCTACTAAAAGGGAAATTGGTTCCTGGGTAAACAGCAGTTGTCCCCACAGCTTGAGTAAAAGCCTCAGATCTGAGTTGACAGGTGCCTTCCTATCATGGATAAATTGACACAAATGAAGGCTCAAACTGGCATCCCCAGTTTATTTCTGTATTTAATCAGTGGATTTTTTTAAAAAAATAATCCGTTAGGTGTGTTTCATTTCAGAAAAGTTGAAATGTGGGAAGAATGAAAGTCTTTGTATGAAGGAACTGACTGTTGTTACTTGAACTCTGGGATCATGCCCAGTACATGAAGTACCCTAGGCTACTTCCTGTTGCCCTTGGGAAATGCTTGTGTTACTTGTGACACCCTGCAGCCCGCAGTTCCAGGCCATGGCCACTTCTGCAGATCTTGGAAATAGCTGGCTGGTATTACTCGTCTTCCTTCCTGATGCTTATGTTACACATGTTCACAGAAACACTTCTTTCTCTGATTTAAATTTCTCTCATCTTCTCTACCTGAGTGGTTGGCTGTAGTGTTGGCTAATTTTTATGTTTTAGCTATCCTTTTCCTTCCCATGTCTTCTTTCCAGTTATTTACCCCTTTCCTGAAGGTATAAGGAATTGGAGTCTGGTGACTAAGAAAATGCTTTGAGTTGTGCTTGTGCTCAAGTAGTCATCACCATTGTTAATAGGAACAACCTTTTGCTTTCTGAGCATGGTTAGTGTTACTGATGTATTTGAATTTTAATATTATATGATTATTTTTCACTTGTAGTTTTAGGATAACGGTCATAAGGAAACAAGGAGGGAGTCCATGGCAAACCTTTGGCATGCGTGCTGTAGCAGGCTATCATTGAAAGCTCCGAAAGGTTCACCATCACTGGCGTACGGCATTTCATTATAGCAGCTGAAGGACTCTTAGACAAATACTCCTTAGATTATTTCTAGTGGTAAAAGTTATAGGTATACTAAATATCCAACAACAGAGTAGTATCTGTGTGTGTACATGATGGAATTTTCAGGCAGGTACTAAATTTCATACTTGCAGAAAATGTTTCTTGTTTGAGGATAGTATTAAGGTTAAGTTGCTGACCGAAGGGGCAGCATTGCAGTTTGTTTTACCATAGTGTGACCCTGTGAGAGGAAAGTACAGTTGTGCTATAGGAGGTTGTAGTGGTAAGTCTGTGTATGGTATGTGCATGTGTGTGTAGATCTATGTGTTTCTCTGTGAACAGGACAGAGGGAAAGTAAGGAGACTGAGTTTCTCAGTGATGAGAAAAGATTGTTTTTCTTAAGTAGCCGTATGTTGTAGTAAAGGTGGCTGTTTGTGCTATTTGGAAAACCAAGGCTTAGTTATGTATCAGTTTCATGTTTTTCACTCTTAATGAACATTTAAAATAAGTTTGATATGCAGCTGTCATATACACAGAAAGTTTGAACTCATTCCTTTCAGTTTTGACGGTGGTTACCTGGGTAGTGGGATTATAGGTCATAGTTTTATGATCCCCAAAGCAAATAACTTCTTTCATCATTGAAGAAGCTGGATCATGAAAGATACTATCATGGTTTATGTCAGTGACCCTCAAGCCTCATGCCTTTGCATTATGCATTTGTGATTGGTTCATTGTCTAGCACTTGGATTAGGAATGTAAATGTTACACCTGCCTAGGGGTGAAGCCAGCATACAGTGTAATGGCAGAAAAAAGGCCTGCCTTTCTCTCTTTCGGGTTCCCCCTTGCTGTTTGCAGCCGCCATGAACTGTGGCCCCGCCATGCCACCCTGCCTTGGAGCCAACTGAGTATAGACTGAAACCTCCAAAAACTGTAAGAAATAAACCTTTCCTTTCCCAAATTTGGGCATCAGGTATTTTGTCTCTGCAATGAATAAAAAGTAACTAAGACAGATACTGTGGTATGCTGTGAAGTAGTCTATGAATACACGAGAGCAGTGGACAGCCAGAATGAGTGCTAAGCAGAAAGTGATGTGATGGTTTTCATAAGAACTCATACTAGCTGTAAGATCCTCATCAAAAATAGGTAGCCTCAGTTTCCTTGTCTGTGAAACCAGAGCAATAAAAATCTTCCTTTAGGCTTTTAATGGGAAGAGAAATAGAATGGAAGATAGTTTTTTGCAAGTTGAAGTTTCAAAATAATACAGTAACATTTCTGAAATTGTGTTATCAGTTGGGGGAAAAGTTAACTTTTTCAGAAATGAGAAGTAGCTTAATTGAAGAAGTCAATATAAGGCTATTACCAATTTAGATGCATAATCATACAGTAATTTCCTTATCTTACAGTATCATGAGGCTTAAATAAACCTGTCCTACTTTGCCAGCTTTTCGTGTCCATATGAACCGTACTGTCTTATTATTCATGAACTTCCATTGAGGCATCAGAAGTCCTATGCTTGAAAAGTATGAAACAGACTTGCAACTGCAGAATCATGTGTCACTGAGGACCTTAGGAAGAGGGGAGAGGCAATAAGTATGTGAAAGATGGTTTTTCAGGCATATTCTTTCCTATGCTGAGAGATTTTTCTGTTGAGAGATCAAAATGATTCTTTTCCATGGCTTTTATAAAATTTATTTTACCCCTTAAATTTGTTCTTTGTGTAGGTTTTCCAGAATCACTTAGAACAATCCAGTTTGCTTTATGTCTAACATGTTATGTTTACGATGTTGCGTATCACCATCCATTTTAGTTAGCCCATGCCTGTAGGATGGGAAGGTGGATAACATCTGGAAGACTTGCAGATGTGTGGGCAGCTCCTCAGGAGCAGTCCTGACCCTGTGGCTGAAGGAGGGACTAGGAAGGGCCAGAAGAGTGAGAAGGTGAGCGTTCTCTGTGAGCTGATGTTCAGTTGATTCTTAGCTGGCAGTGGAGAGCATCTTCATCTTGGGAGTTGAAAGGTGTTTTCATGATGGTGGTTATAGCACTGGAGAGTGAAAGAGGCTCCTGAAAGAATGAAAATGTTGCTGCTCCAGGAACCTGTGAAGTGCTGGCATCTCACGTGGGCTATTCATGGTTAGGACAGAGAAAACAACATCTCGTGAGGTGAGGGTGGGATGGACAGTGGTGATGGCCCATGGAGGATTGAGTCTGGCCCTACTTGGTCTGTGCCTCCAGACATCTAAGTTGAGACTCTGTGTTCTAGGGAACTAGGTGAAAACATCAGTATTAGTCCTCTGTGGGACCCCAGTGCGTGGCTGGTACTGGGCACCTGTGGAAAGTACCTCTCATATCTCTGACTATGAGAAACTGAATCTAGTTCTGTTTGGAGAAACATCCCATGGTTTCACATGAGCATTTCTTGTTTGTCTTTTCTTTATAGATAAAGAAGAAGCAGCAGGATGTGGTTAGATTTTTGGAAGCCAACAAGATAGAATTTGAGGAGGTAGACATCACGATGTCAGAAGAACAGAGGCAATGGATGTATAAAAACATCTCCCCAGAAAAGAAACCTGCTCAGGGAAACCCGCTGCCACCTCAGATATTTAATGGTGACCAATACTGTGGGGTAAGTGACTGCCTGTTCTCCACATTGTTTCCTCGTGATACTCCTCACACTTGGTCACCATGTGCATTTGAGCTTCTTCTGGTGAAGACTGAGTCCCCTTCACACAGGGCCTGTTTAGTTCCACAGGTCTAACAGGCTGGAGTTGAAAGAGGACCCGAATCCCAGACCACAGATGGTGCAAGTGCGTGAGTGGTTGTGTGGTTTGTGAATGTGAGTGCACATGTATCTGTGTCCCACACTGCTTTGAAAGGGGACAAGACGGCAAATTGCATATACCATTATTGTGTTCGAAATTTTGAAGTGTGTCTTTTGATGATTTTGTTTTCATGGGTAGACTAAAAAACATAATTATTTGAGTCTGTGCCTCTGTCATATAAGTAACTACTGATATCTGGTTATAAGCCAGAGTTCCTTTTTTATGATTATGAACCAGAGGGATCACTAAAAATACCTAAAATCTACTAAGTGCCTTCCTGCTTTGTGTGGCATATGAGAAGAAAAAGTCAGTTTTATCTAATTGTCTACTCATCTTCTTATTCCTGGTTAACAAATTTTGAGAAACTTTTTTCTAATGAGTAGCTTAAAGATGCCTTTTTCTTTTCCCTCTTCTTTCCTCCTCCTCCCTCCCCCTCGGCTTCCGTGTGTGTGTGTGTGTGTGTGTGTGTCTTTGTTTCTTTTGTAGCTCTGAGAACATATGTTGGCATTTATTTTGGGACTACAGTTCTTTTGAAGATGGCCCAGAGAAAAAGGAGCTGGAGTGCTGAGGGGCTTGAGATAAACACGTAGCTGGCTTGTCAGTAGGATAAAGTAAAGAGCACCCTTCCCTCCAAGAAGGAGCAATTGGGCTGTGACCATAAGTAGATTGTGCAGTCTTCTTACCTGTAGCATTTTGAGGAGAATGCTAAACATGACCCTAGGAATGACTTTTGAGTTCTGTTACCACCTTATATTGGCTGGGACATATTGGCATTCCATTCTTTAAGCCTAGGTCTTCTCTTTGTTAAGCAAGAGGTGTTAGTATCTGTCTTACCACACAGGAAGTTTGTGACTGTTTTTCGAGCACTTCTCAAAAATAAAAGTTATCTTTTTTGTGTTTTTTTTTTTTAATCATGATTTTGTAGTTTATTGGGGGAAGTACATGGAACCAAAGTATGTGCTATTCGTGGCTACAGAGGATAGGAAATATACCCGCAGATTAGAGTGGGCTAATAGTTGAAAATATTAACAGACTGTGCAGGCCAAAATAAAGCCATAAGTCACATAGCACAAGAGAGCTTAAACAAAAATCCAGTATTTTTTTCCCCTTCGTACTTTGCAGGTGTGCAAATGCCTGTATTCCGGCTGCATTTGGAGTATGCATGTGGAGTACTTGCGATACAGTTTCTAGGTGTCGAATTCTGGGTCTTAACTTTATTATTCTTATTTTCACCTCTTTGCAACTTCTGTGAGCAGAGTCTATAGCACTTGTTTTAGGTAACGTGTCTGGGAGCTGACTCAGATCTTTCTGGTTGATTACACTGCATCTCCTTGCTTCAGCAGGGAGTTCCATGGTGGTTGAGACAGCAGCTGCTGCTGTGTGTTGTTATCACAGTCTCTTTTGGCAGCAGTGTGGAAGACAGTGTCTGCTTTTATCAAGGTCAAGGAAAGACGACCTTGACAAGGCGATAGAGGGCAGCTAACCCTGGGCTCATTTATCCTCCTGCTCCTGTGCACCTTGCTTCCCAGCTATGGGTCCTGGTGGTCTCAGATGGTTGGGGGACCTGTGAGAACGTACCACATTACAAGTGACAGCATCCAGAGAGCCTGGATTGTCTACAAATGTAGGATTTTTACTTTAAAACAGATGAGCTAGGCATGAAGACATGGCATAAACCCCTGCTAAGCTATGTAGCACTCAGTGTGGACAGCCGCCTTCTCTGTCTGATTTGTCATTTCAATATCCTATCTGTTTCAAGGAGTTCCCTTGAGTGGAAGCCTCAAGCAAAGCTATCTGTTCCTCCCACCGCAGAATTTGGACATCAAGGGGATGATGCAGAAACATAAGTGTAGTTGGAGATGATTTGTGGCAGGGGTGTCCAGGGGTGAGAGAGCCAGGTGTAGCACAGTAATCCTGGGGTGTAACCTAAGGATGTTCTCAGTTGCACAGGCAACAGGATTCCTCTGGTTCTCTAAACTGGTTCTCCAGTTCTGCTGTGGCTTTGGTCAGCCCCCCACCACATCTCCATAAACCCCTTCCTCTTTACTTGACAGTTACTTGTAGTAGATCCAAACTGGCCCGGCTTGTTATTCCTTCCTTGTGTTTAAGGTTTAAGCCCTTATTCTCTGTCTGTATAAGTGATCTGTGTGGAATGTTCTAGAGGTGAAAATGCAGCACCCATTCACACAAAAGGAAAATATCAACTCCTCTTATATTTCTTTTCTATCTCTCTGTTCAGCATCTCTGTTCAGATGATTTCAGCTTCTTTTATTTCGTTATATTTTTCTTATTTTTTTTAATCAAGCTTCATTATGATAGAAAAATATATGAAATTTACCATCTTAACCATTTTTAAATGTATAGGTCACTGGTATTAAATTTATTTACATTATTATGAAATAGGTGCCCAAAACTTTTTATATTGTGATGTTGAAACTATATGTTGTTTAAAAAGTACCCCTTTGCCCTCTCCCCAAGTTCCAGGTAAGAACCATTCTTCTATTTCTTTGTCTACTTTAGATACTTCCTATTAGTGGAATTACACAGTATTTGAACTTTTATGACTGGTTTCTTTCATTTAGTGTAATATTCTCAAGATTTATTCATGGTATAGTATGTGGCAAGATTTCTTTTTTTAAGGCTTTATAACACTTTATTGTCTGTGTATTCTGTATTTTGTTTCTGCATTCATCCATCAATAGACATCTGGGTTGCTTCCATCTCTTGGCAGTTGTGAATAGGGGTGCATTATGCACGTGGACATGCAAATATCTCTTCAACATACTACTTTTGATTCCTCTTCATATACCTAGAAGTGGGGTGTCCATATACTATGATAGTTACAATTTTAATTTTGGGAGCAACATGCAAGCCATTGCCCATAGCTAATAGACCACTTTGTAATCTACCAACAGTGCGCAGAAGTACCAATACTTGTTATGTTCTGCTTTGTTTGATTCCTTTTGTGGTCCTCCTAATGACTCATAGGGGTGAAGTGATAGCTCCATTGTAGTTTTGATTTGCATGTCTTATGGTTAGTGATGTTGAACATCTTTGTAATATGCTCGATCATTTGTATATTATTTTTGGAGAAATATCTATTCAAATCCTTTTCCATTTTTTAAATCAAATTATTTGACTTTTTTGTATTGTGCAGGTTTGGCTGAGAATGCCAACACTTAGAGTCAGACATAAGGGGCAGATGGAGAGAGCTGAAGAGGAGTGGGAAATGTGGTTAGAGGTAGTCACATAAATTCTTATCTTACAACAGTGAAAGGATAGCTTATCTGAGAGACAAGTGGCAGACTCTGTAGAAAGCTTGACCGCTTCTGTGAGGCCATTTACTACATTATTCACATTTTAAAATGTTTGATTTGCTTTTTTACACTTTTCAAATGGTATTTATAGTGCCAGGTATGGTGGCATATGCCTTTAATCCTGGCACTTGGGAAGCTGCAGCAGGAGGATTGCTGTGAATTCAAGACTAGCCTGTACTATGTAGTGAGTTCAAAGCACATCTGAACTACATAGGGAAACCCTGTCTCAAAAAAAAAGAGGTATTTATAGAATGTAAAATTTTTGTCTCAGCTTTGGATTAGTTGCTAACCAAGTCTGAAGTCAGTAAAATAGTGATTAGTTTTGTTTAAGTAGTGATTTGGAGCTAACAATGACTGCCTTTGCACATATTACCTTGGTTATTTAAAACCTGGAAATAGGCTAGAGAGGGATTAGACTCATTGTCAGGAGGTCAGCAGGGGGTCTTTAGTTCATCCCTTCCCCTGTTTTTTTTCCCTGTGAAAGGGGAAAGGACATGTGTTTGCCTCTGCTAGCCACTGGAAGCTTAGGAGCTCACCGCATGCACACCTGCACATACACAGTTGCAGTTGTGCTCAGTGCAGTGTTCATGTAAGACATGGGGGAAGACTGTCTGGGGACTCATATATTTTAAGTATACATGGGCATTTTTTTTTTTTTTTGGAAGCATAAAGATCTGTTCCTATAATTATGTTTTAGAAATCCTTGATTTATATGTAAGGTTTTATTTTTTTAAAAGGATTATTTACTATTATATATATATATATATTTTTTAAACATTCCCAGACATAAATACATAAAATGCTCTTCAACTAAAGTTGTTGGAAAAGAGATATTTGAAAGTTCTCATTCTGAATTAATTAATTATCTAATCTTATTATTGTTGTTTCTTACTTCCCCAATAGTACTATAGTAATATAATGAATATGCCAGTAAAGATAATTTGTAAAGTTAAAAAGGGAAAGTGAGAACAATTTGTTTTTTACCTTTCTTTGCAAACTGTTGTTCTATACAGTTTCTTTTTTCTTAAGTGTAGCTTTAAATTTCTCAGATCACACTATTGATCATACTATTTATATACCATTTTGGGTCATGCTCTATTTTCTAGCAAAAATAGTTTCTATAAGTCTCTGTAAAGTTATGTTTAGAGATTGCATATTATTCCTTTGGGTGATTATGATAATCAGCTTAATCATTTTTCTACCATGGGCTATTTAGTTTGTTTCCAGCCACTCGAAATAACAATTCGTTACTGACAAACTGTTCTGAAGACTACAGTCAGTGGAATGCTGTTTAAGCAAGTACATTCTCATTGTTGTCCATTACATTCCATCGTCCTTGGGGTCCTTTGTCAAGATACAAAAATATTTTGGGTTATTATTGGTGGCCCCAAAATCTGGCTTCAAGGTTCAGAAAAAGCCACATGATGTGATTAAAGTTCGAAGAAGTTAAAACTAGATGATTATTTTATACATCGATATCTCTCAGGCCCTTGGGATGCTCAGGGTCATAGAATATAATTCTGTCTGTCTGGAAAATCCAGTTGACTTGACACATTGCAAAATACATGTTTTAAATAGCAAAATGTACACTGACATAGTTCAGCATGTCCCATTTTCATGACTTTTTAAGATTCAAAGAATTTCATATTTGCAGGGACTGCTTGAAAGTATATGCAGTCCTCCAGATCAAGAATCAAGCATTTCAGTAAATATTATAGACTTTAAGGACCATGTAGTACTCCGCTGCATATTCTTTTTTTTGTTTTGATTTTTGTTTAGTTGTTTCTATTTTGTTTTCTAGTCCTTTAAAAAACTAAGCACTGTTCATAGTTTATAGTTCCTACCATAGTTTACTTCTAGTCTAGCTGGTCCACTTACATTTTTCTGTGTCTTGGAGTACTTCAGTGGTCATATTTGAGAAACACTGGATTAGCTGTTGCCCCAGTCTCCTTCAGAAGGGAGTAGATCTTAATTAGGGAGAGAAACTGTGATCTGGCTATAGCCATCTGTAGTAATTATATGTTAATGGAACTGTCGGGAATCAATAAGAAATAAAAGGAAAGCTGAAGTCCCAGTTTTTCACCACTAGATTATGCTCTAAGGAGTGGCTGTTATTTATGTAGGTTAATGGCTGCATCTGTACAATATGTGAAGCGGAACCTTCGAAATCCTTATCTTGGTCACTTTCCTGTCAGAGACAGTATCTGACATCTACTGTTTAAAGGAAGAAAGGTTTATTTTGGCCTACATTTCAGTCCAACGCAGGTCAGCTCCAAAGAAGCAGTACGGTGGGGACATGGTGGAAGGAAAGCCACACATGTCATGGTAACCAGGAAGTAGAGAGAGTGAAGGGAGGAGCTGAGAAAGGAGATTTACCAGTGTGGCAAACCTTTTAGAGCTTTCACTCCCCCAGTGACCTGCTTCTTCTGATCAGTCCCCACCTTCTAAAATAGCAAGTTAGCCATAATGCCCCCATAACCCAGTCACCTCCTAAAAGCCCCTCCTTTGAACGCAAGAGACTTTGGGGGACATCCAGGTATAAACCGTAACACATCCCTACACCCGTTTTCCTCATCTCATGTACCCCAATTCATTTCTAACACCTAATAATTCTATTCTGTCTCTCTCTCAAAACTCAAATCAGATATGCTGTTTTCACCATCTCTAGTTAACTGACTGGCTGTTACTCCCCACCTCCATCTCCATCTTCTGTTTCATTATGACATTTATCTCATAGAACTTTTCCTTATGTCTTTGCCCTCAGTCGGCCATGAGCTCCTTGTGCCCCATCATCCTCTGTGTGCTCTCTGACCTGCTTATCTTGGTATCAGGCACCCACTGAAACTATGCTAGGGGCATAGAACGTGCTTCGATAATATTGGCTCTGAATAGGTGCACATTGATGCAGAGTTGTCAGCCGAGGGACGAAGCCAAGCTGTCCTCTTGGGTCCTCCTGTGTTTGAATGCTGTGCACAATTCAAAGTATGTTAGGCCAGACCCTTCTGTGTTCCCTTTTATCACATTTGTCAAAATGTGACAAATGCTTTTTTGACATTTGTCAAAAGCCTTCTAAACTTTTACATCAGTATCTGGGACACTTCTATTCGAAACTTACCCCACCTGTACAGTTTTCTTAGGGAATCTTTGAATTTGAATTTGAATTTGAAGTCCTTCTGTCTAAAAGATCAGTTATCTAATCAAGGAGAATTTTCTTCATCAAAGGTCTTACTACAAGTATTCTTATGTAGCATCAACCCAGATACCAAGAAGGGGAAAACAAAGTGGTACAAACAAGTATATAGAGTCTTCACTTTTACTCGGTGCTGATCAGCTGTGTGCCCCAAAGCACAACAGTTCAATTAGATACTCTTTGCAGTTTTAGCTCTTCTGTAAAACCACAGTTTTTATTCTTTGGTCTACAAATGTTTAGTCTCCTATTTTCACCTTACTAAGATGTTCGCCTCAGTATCTTACATCAGTGAATCCCTGGGATACGACCTCCATAAAAATGATGACTTGTGTTGTGAATGTTGAAAAGTTTCATCCAGACAGTCTGGGGCCACCCCATGGCATGTTTAGCAATATATCTCAATAATAGCTACACTGGTACTTTTCTTTGGTAACATTCTTCTTTCATTCAGAACCTTATGCAGTTAAAGGTAATAAAAAGTGAACACTGCTGTTATAAGATAACAAGGCCATGTTAATTAAGATCATTGTTAAGACAACAACCCTGTCATAGTAGGATGACAAATGAAAAATGGTTTTTCTTTGCCCTTTTTTATATGTGACCTCCCCTATTTCTCCCAGAAGTAGGCTCTTCATTAAGCTCTGCCTTCTCACTTTCTAAACTGCTTTCAGCTTTGGGTTTTATATTTAAAGTGTATATTCCTTGATTTTAAAATCTGCATAGTGTGTACTTTTTTCTTTGAAAGATGAAGGGAAGTTCGTGTTCTTATAGCTTCTCTCATTTCTCTCCATGTTCACACAAAAATGTACAATATTGCTAAAGTTAATGTCATACAGTGCTTCAGTTGTAAAAAACACTATGTAAATGTCTTAGATGTTAGATTTATATTGATATAATTCTATAAATACAGCTACCTATAAAACTGCTTAGCAGTGTGAGCAGCCATAAGGGAGGGCATATAATCCTATTTTACTAAATGCCTGTGGCTTAATGAAGAATGACAGAAACGTCAGGCTTGCAGTTCTGTGAGGCTTCTTTGGGAAGGACTGTTCTGTGTTTGGGGCTGTAGTTTCCCCTGCTGTTTTTGCCCTCAGTTCAGTTGTATTTGCTGTGTATCTTGTCTTAGTTACTTTTGTGTTGTTGCTGAGACAAAATACTCAACACCTGAAGTTAAAGGAAGAAAGGTTTATTTAGCTCACAGTTATTACACATTTTAGTCCATGATCCATTGCCTCCAAGACAGGGTAGCATGACATAGGGGCAACAGTTCATGTTGGTGGAAGATAGCAAAAACAACAAAAGAAGAAAGACAAATCTCTGTTTGTCCTTTATATTTTAGTCAGTCTACTGGAATGGGGCCAGTGCCAACCCAGTAAATGGATTGATCCAGCAATCACCCACCCTTAATCCCAGCAATGTACCACGGATCAATTGAATACCCTAGGTTCAGCCAACTCTAGAAAGCCCAGTCTAAAACTGCATGACCTTTGGAGGAACATCTAGACACAAACCATAACAATACTCATGTGTACTTCTTAAAATTCTATTGAATGTTCCCTTTCCTAGGTGTAGCACAAATAGTTTTCCTCTCCACTTTCAGCTAGCACTTGAATAAGAGGTAGATACCATTTGCCTGCACTGCCACCTTGACTCAAGATAGTTAGAAATAATAAACACGAATTATAAATTTGAAATCCTTACCTTTGGACTCATACATATTTTGCTGTTTGACTTAATTGCTGCATGAAGCTGTTCTAGATTGCTATATCTTACCTGTCTTAGCAGGACTGGAACTGACAACTGGTTTCTTTCTGCATCATGATTTCATAAAATAGAGTATAGCATTAACGGTCCTTATCTGCTAAATCAAGGAATTTTGCTCAGAGGCTGCCCTCAGGCTTGAAAGAAATTTAGGCAGAAAGAATTCTTTGCCCAGTTGAAACAGTAACAGCAACAAATCTGGTAGTCTTAAAAAAATTTTTTTTTTTAATTTTCTTCCTTTGAGTGAACCAGATTAACTTTGACTCATTTAGACTAACTGCTGCCACTATTTCCTTTTTGTCAACCTGTTTTGTTCCCTGCAGCCTTCTGTTTAGTTATGTCCTTGGTGTCTAGAAATAACATGGGTCTGTCACTTAGCTGTCAGTGTTGGAGCTGTGGAAAGCAATGTGGCTTTTCAGAGTGGTTGCTGTGGGCCTTCCTGTTACCTTTGGAAATACTATAAGGGCAAAGAACTTTAACATCTTTGTCTCAAATGCTTGCTTTGGCCATAGTGGTCTAATCAGTGTGTGCGGATAATGCCCTTAGGTGAGCTTTGTGGGAGAATAAGACTATTGTTAACTCCGCCTGTTGTAGATTTTTATCCTGAGTTTATAAATATCTCTAACATTGGTTTTTCACTTGAACCCTAACAGAAGTATAGGTGATAGGAGACTTTGTGAAGAGCAGCTGTACTTAAAGACACCATTATTTCTTAGAAATGTAGAGTTCCAAGGGGCTTTAGTAGGATCTGACAGAGAGGAAGAAAGTCTTAGGAAGGTAAGCAGGTCGTCAGGGTCGTGTAACTCACGCATCGTTGGACATTCCACCCGCAGTTGGTGGTGAGTGAACACAGGCCCTGTTGTTTCTCAGAAATGAATCTGTGAACCTGGTAGTGGTCAGTGCAGATGGAAATAGAAGACCTTTATTTTCCCCCTAAAACTGATGAATTAGGCAGTATTAGACTAGATAGGTGAGGCTATTGTGCCACATTAAGGATTTTAGTCTATATTGTAAAAGTAACAAACAGTCTTGAAGCAAAGGATTTAAGTACAGAGTGATAGGATCAAATTTACAGTTTTCAAAATCAGCCTGTCCTCACAGGGTGGTACCTAATAGAAGTAGATGAAATTAGGCAGGGGCTCACAAATGGCCCCTGTTGTAGAACTCTAGCTTGGATTGGGATGATGCAGACAGATACAGAACAATGGAGAGGTTTAAGAGCTAAATAATATGATAGTTGAGAAAAACAGAATCTAATGATGCCTTAGCTTATGACTTATAGAGCTTATAAAATTGTGAGGGGGTTTCTGAGAGGTCTGCAGTGTGTACTGCAAGATCATGAATTGTGACTTAAACCCATTGTGTTTAAGAGTTTAAGCATTTTGTTGCTTACAGGGCCAGAGCTCAGAGTTAAAAGGTAGGAGACTGAGTAGAGGCAGAATACGGCCTGGAGAAGAACAAGGAAACTTGCGTATTGTGGATGTATAAAGCATGGAATGAATCTAGCCATAGTTTAGCCTTTTCTTCCACTTATCACACTTAGCATGTATTGAACAGATTATTTCTTTTTTTTTGTTTTGTTTTGGTTTTTTTGGTACTGGGCATAGAAACTCATGACTGCGCTTATGCAGCTGAGCTAAAACCCCAGCCCCTAGATTATTTCTTGAACCTAGATCAGTGGAATGTTATTGAGCTTTTTGGAAATAACTTTGTGACAAAGAGTATAACAACATTTTTAGTTACAAAATTTTTGCCTACGTTATACATCAAACTTAGACCTATTTGTGATAAAGTGGGATCATATTTTGTCATGCAGAAATGTATAAATTTTCTTATAAATTCCATGAGATCCATAATATCCTGGAGCCACTGCCTGGTTAAAATCTTCTTTGGCCCAGTGTCTCATACAGTTTCTCAGACCTAACCTGTTCAACTCAGTTCCAACTTTCTTTCACATCTCGTTTTTGTCCAGTTTTTTCCATCCTGTGAGAGGGACTCTAATTCTTACTTCTCCCTCATCTCCACATGTAACCCACAATCAAGTGTCAGCTCTGCTTTTAAAACATGTCTCTAGCTGGTTTGTCTCCATCTCACAGCCACTGCGCTGCTCCAGGCTGTCCCATCTATTTCCTGAGACACCGTGGTTTTCTCCTGACCTTTCCTGTTTTCCCTCTTGCGCCTTTTTCTAAGCCTCTACCACGTAACTTTAGGGATTTTCTTAAAGACAACCTGATCATTTTGCTTCCTTGTTCAAAACCTTTCCATGATTTCTTTTGGTACTTGAGGTAAAATTCATAATCATTTCCTTGGCTTAGAAAGCCTAGAACATGTGTATCCCAGTCAGTGCTGCTGCTGTTGACTTGCTCTTTACTGCTGCTTTCTGCCCTGAATGGCACTGTGCCTACCTTTCATGTCACTAACTCTACCCCTCCTTCTGATTTAAACTGAAATGCTGAGCCATTCTTCTCAGACATGTGACTCCATCTTGGTTTGGTCAAGGAAGGCCTCTTGGTAGGGCTGATCCTAAATCATAGAAGCAGCAACCAATGCAAAATTCTAAATTAATAAGATGACTGAATTAAAATCACAGCTCCCTTCACAATCATGAGATTTTATTTGCTGAAGATTTGGGACAAAAGAGTCTGTCCATAGACCCAAAGAATACAGTTTTAATCAAATGAGGCATGTATTGCAAGAAACAGACCACTTACATTTCTAGACTTGTTTCAAAAGTCCTTTTGGCTCAGCACACTAGTGGATTTATTAGGGCTTCACATCTGCAGCTTGCAGGCTTCCCTGGGCATAAAGGGTATAAAAAGGGCATTCCAGGGCCAGGAAACATGGCCCCAGATATCTGCAGTCTCACTTCCCAGCTATCAATCTTGGGCAACTCGCCTTTACTCAGAACTCCAATTTGGTGGCTGTGGTAAAGATTAAATACATTGCGTTTGTAAAACGTCTTCCTCAGAATGCCTAACAATGACTAATGTCTGCTTAAAATATTTATCCTTAGGATACAGTTATCAAAGTACCAAATTATAAAACTGCTTTACGTCAACTTAGAAGCTAAGTAGTATGATATGTATGCACACTTTTGAAAAGAAACCAATACACTGTCTGATTTCTTGATGCCTTCTCTTGTGACAGTAGGAAGAAAAAAATGATTCTGTCTAAAGCAAAGATAAATGTTATAGAGAATATAGCTTCCTTTTGTTTTATTTGATCTTTCTATTCTTTCTGATGACACAGTCTCAAAGAATGTGGAAAACTTCAAAAGCAAAGTAGAACCACTCACATTGACACATGGAGACCTTTGAGACTTTCTCTTTACCCAGTGAATTTTTTTGTTTTTCATTTGTTTGTTTGTTTAAAATCCTGCACAGCAAAATATCAATGTGTAACTGGGAGACAGGTTTCCATATTTAAGCCTAGAATAAAACCCTATGTCAGGGTGATTTCACACAGGTAACTATTAGTTTAGCACATGAGAAAAAAGAAGTATATTCCAATTCATTTCTGTGTTCAGTGCTTTACATCTTAATTTTGTTACAGGTTTTAGATTATAAACTTGTCACTTCATCATCATCCTCCAGGAAATTTTTAGGCTCTAGCAGATGAAATCCAGATGTATGAAGCTATGGCCTGGACAGCACAATGGTTCATCTTACTTCAGCAAAAAGTTTGTTGAAAGCACTTACTATAAAGATAATTGTTTGTTTTTGTTTGTTGGTTTTATTTTTTTCCTCCTCTTTTCTAGGATTATGACAGTTTTTTTGAAGCAAAGGAGAGCAACACAGTCCTTTCATTCTTAGGCTTGAAACCAAGGTTGGCATCAACGGTAAGCTACTCTTTTCTCATTCCTTGTTTAGAATTTATCTTAAATTTTTAAAAATTGAAGTTGGAAGTGTTAAGGGGATGCATATACTGTATAGTTTCTTAAATTTTTAATTTTTGTTTTTTCAGATACATAATTTTAAACTATCCAGTACAAATATACCACTTCTTTTTTAATTTTAAATTGCTACTATAAATTTAAGTATTAGTTTACTTATGATTTCTACCTGTTTTTCCAAGAAGAATTTTAGGCAGCAAAAAGTAGTAGCTGCTTTTTATATTAAATTGCAGATTTATATTAAATTACAATTCATTGTCTGTGTCAGTGGGTTCCACATTTATAGCTTCAACCAACTGTGGATTGAAAATACTTTAAAAAGTTACATTTGTACTAAGCATGTACAAATTTTTCTTCTTGTTATTATTTAGTGAGTGGTGTAGTATAACACCTGTTTACATAGCATTTGTACTACACTTAAGTAATCTAGTGATGATTTGAAATATACTATGACATTTTATATGAGGTGTGAGCACCTGCAGATTTGATGACCCCTTAGCTACAGGACAGTTGTACTTTATATTTCTTGAAATAGCAGACTCAGAGCCATGTCTGAAAGGTCTTTTGCTGTTTAACCTACTTACATTGTACAGAAGATGGTCTACAGTAACAAGTGATCAACTTTGAAGAAAACTACTGCAATCCTAAATCAATCATGGTATTTTAAAAGCCTCTTTATTACATCTTTTGTCTTTGAGGACTCAAACTTGTCTCTTGTTTATGTCTAGAAAGCAGAAATGATATATATTTTCACAACTTTATTAATTATGGATTTGCTTTCAAGATAAAAATGGTATTAAGTTCAGTAATATTTTCATTTTTTTTAAAAAAACAATGTTTTTTTAAATTATAAAAGTAATCTGAGCACATTTAGAAAAATTAAGAAAATATACAAAACAAAATAGAACATAAAAATGACTACCCAGAGCTACCCACATTGCAGTTTTGTATATTTCCTTATACTCTTTATAAATACAATAATTAAGGTTTTGATTATATTTGAAATTGAGACTGAATTGTGATGTCTTTTTTTTTTTTAACACAGTTGAAATGGAAGTGCATTACTGGAACTTTGTTATGTATAATAGGTCTTTCAAGGCTATGCAGGCTTTGCACCTTTGGAACACCTGTGGGTGCAAGGCAGAAACCATCAGTCAGATACACTATACACCAGCACCTGCAGTGTGGAGCTGATGTAAAACTCTTGCTTTGTTTTTACATCAGTAAGTCCACAGATGGCTATGGGTAGATTCTGCATGTGTTTTAAGCAGAGGCAAAACCCACACATAACATATTTACTGGTTCTTAAAACTATTTTTGTAAGGATAGAACATTTAGATACTTGTTAGGAAAATGAATATTTTTTATAACGTGTTTCATCCAAAGATATCAAACAATTCAGATTTATCTT
The DNA here is from genome assembly GCA_004027295.1 of Dolichotis patagonum. Classification (NCBI taxonomy): domain Eukaryota; kingdom Metazoa; phylum Chordata; class Mammalia; order Rodentia; family Caviidae; genus Dolichotis; species Dolichotis patagonum. The sequence continues at coordinate 146,041 of PVJX010000523.1, read as the reverse complement.
CAGAGAACTGTAAAAAACTGGGATAGGGGTTATGTAAAGGATGCATAAATCCAGTAGGCATCGTTGTCTGTGTAAAATCCTTTTATAAAATACTGTAGGAGTCCCATGTTTGTTACATTTTCCCCTAAAGGTGAAGATTCCCTAGAGAATGTCCATCTGCAGGCTGACATTTTTCAAGGGCGGGGAGCTGTCATGTCCCCACGCTTAGAGCCACTGCCAGGATTCACTTCCTCAAGGCTGTAACATCCATGCCCTCTTGCTTTTTCAAACCAGCCAGGAGAGAGAGAACCTGTTACTAGCTGTTATTATGCTGTATATGCATAATGGTGCAGGGACGCAGGACAGGAACACCCCTGGGACAGGAGACAGGGATTCTCCAGTCCTAATCCATCCCTGCTGCCGACAAAAAGTGAAGGTGTCTTTTTCCCTACCGTCTTGTACCAGCAGTATATGGAAGGCACCTTCGCCTTATCTTCCTTTCCTCATTGTAAGGGCCAGGTGCACGGCAGCTGCAGGGGTGCACCCTTGTGTCTCCAGGAATGAGAAGAACCACTGATCCAGGGCCTACACTGGAGGAAGAAGTCTCTAAAAAATGCCATATTCATGATCCAGTAGAAAATTGCCAGTCCTTGCCCACCCCAGCAAGGCCAGTAAAGTTTGCCTCTGTTCTCTTTCATGAGTCAACCCGATCTCCCTGAGAGCTGTGTCCCTTCAGAGTTTCTTCTACTCAAGCCAGTCTCCTCCCCATTTTCTCTTTCTCAGTTGAAACTTTTACCTGTACATTCATGCTGTTTCCTTAGATTTTAATTTTTGTTAACACAAAAGCAAGTTCCCATGCATGTCATGCCTCATCCAAGACATTTTTGTTGTGTTCAGTCTGAGTACCTAACCATAATTTTAAAAGATGTTTTATATCACTAAATTCTGAATTGACTGGCTATGTAACAATAGTGACTAAAATAGTGTTATATATCTGTATCTCTGTGTGTATCTGTCTAGTAGTTTTGTTTATAATAGTAAATTTAGTAAGCTTTCCAATTTATTTTTTACTATGCTGTTTTGTAAATTCTATTTTTAATAAAACTTTATGAAACCAAAAACCTATATATCACACAATTTACAAACTTAAAATGTGAGAGTCAGTAGACCCCCCAGCACACTGCAATCTATGGCTCTATAAAGCATACATTCTCGCATGAGTGGTGCTCATCGTATTAAAGTTGGTTGTAGTGCCAGTTAAGTTGACTTGATTTCAGTCGACCAATCCAAAGGCAGGAAAGGTCAGAGCACCCCCACCCACTGAGCCTTCCACTTTCAGGTAGCTGAGTCATCTGTCCTGGGCTAGAGCATTTGGAACAGAGGCTGGAGCAGAGGTCTGTGGTTCAGTGTCTGTGCTGCTTAGAACAATTTTGCGACATGCTTTCTGTGACTTTTTTTTTTTAACCTCAGTAATAATTCATTGTATTGTCATAGTCACAGGCTTTCACTGAGCATTCACAGATTTAATGTGTGGAAGATGAATCCCTGCCCTTCCTCTTCCTGCTGCGATATATGCACATGCAGGACAAGGCTGAATAGCCCACCAGGACATTGTAAGAATCTGTAATTGTTCTGCACCATAGGAAATCAACATTCATGGGCTCCAGAGGCCCAAGGACAGAGTAGACTGGGTCTGGACTGCTCCCAAAAACAGGGGAAAGAAGGAATCTCCAAATGGTGGGCTACATGCCACATTGGCTGTGCATGTATTGTCTGACCAGCATAGAATTTTTGAAAGTAAAAAGTAAATGCATTGTAATATTTAAAAGAATGCCCATATTTCTTGACGACGGTAGGTGTGGAAACTCTGGGATCAGGGGAACACTTTCCTTCATGTCTGTCTAGAGCAATGGTAAATGCATACCTAACCCCAGCAAAGGAGGCCTTCTCAGCGTTATTTTTCAGGTAGAAACCCATCAAGTTTGTTATTTTAGTAGTCTCCAAGCAGAACCTGTTGTAAAAATTTCTGCTTCCAGTTTCCTGTCATTTAGCAGTGATATTGAAACTGTGTAACAGCTGGAAACCTGCACACTGGCCAGCCAGTACCAGAGTGGGTCACGGAGCCTCCTGGGCCAGGTCACAGTGGTTCAGAGATTAGCTTATGAGAGAGGGATGGATTGGCATTTGGGCAATTGGGACACTGACTGTTTACTATCAGGCATGTCCACACCAGTGGCATCCTTCATCTAGGGTCACTATTAACCTGTAACTCTGCTGACTACTCAGTGTGGTAATACTCATCTACCCATGAGCTGATGCCTTTGTGAGTGAGCCAGCAGCCTGTTGAACACTGTTATATTTGGCAGGTTGGACGGATATGATGTAAATCTGGGCTCTGATCCTAAAACGCAGGATGTGCTCTTATTAATCATATAGGAATGATATATTATGATTTATAACAAGTATGTCCCTGACATTTAAAAAAGTCATTGCCAAGGGAAAATTTCCTTGTCAGTGCAGTGCAATCCAATAACTGGTGCCTTTTTTTTTCCTTTTGACAGGCAGAACCCTAGAGGGGAGAAGTGGGAGGTGATGGAGATGCATTTGGAACAACACCTCCTGGTACTCAGCACACACCTGCTTACCTAATGCATCACTGTGACAAAAGCCACATGCACCACCAGTAACTTTGCTTGCCATGGAAATGGTGTCTCGGAAGATGGGGGTATAATGGGGATTGCATGATTACTTTAAATCAAATCAGGACTGTGGTGGGTTTGGGTTTATTTTTTTTCTCTCCTTATTTTCAGATTGCCTTCCAGTTGCCTCATCTGAAAGTACTGTTACCCATTATAGGGATGCTTCTTTTAATAACCGAAAAATAAGTGGGGGCACCACCAAGAAGAAAATGCTAGATCTGCTTATGTTGTAGCAGAAAACAGTATTGTATAAACTCACTTCTCTGTGAGCTTCCTGGACTGCATCTTTGATATTATCTGCCAGGCTATTAGAATCTGAATGAGAAAGAAAAAAAGCAGTGCTGATTGAAAAAGATCACTGGAGATTTTTGTTGCAGAACCACAGATACTGCTCTGCCAGTGCTTTGTAACTGCATCTGTTGAAAAAGTTGTTCTAGGGTTTTTTTTTTTTAATTGGAAACTCTTATCCCTATGAATCCTCTAAACTCCTACACATTTCCAGAAATCATAGTTATAATATAAAATCTTTGCCACCGAGTTACAGAAATGAAAATAATTGCTATTTTGGAAAACATGCTTCTTTATCTCTTGCAAGGGGAAAGTTTCATGCACAAAACTGCTTGAAAGATATATTTTAAGAGGTGCACAAATTAGATAATACATTTATAGGAAAACTGTCAGATCAGTATCTGAAGGCAGTTTCAGCTGTAGCAATTTATATATATATAAGTGCACATATATTTTTAAAATGCAGCTCCCCTAATGGCTGCTTATTCTATTTTGTGAAGGGATTCTATTTTTTTGAGAAAGGAAGATCTCAATTAGTTGTATTTTATGAACCCTTGATGAAGCATATTAAAAGAAAGTAATAATTGCTATACAATTAAAATTTTTTCCTGTGTTACTTTTCACTGTTCCTCTACCTTGCTAATGTTTTTTCTAGCATACAATCTTGGACTTTTCTGAGTAATACAGATACATGTTCTCGTTCCACGGAAAAGTAAAGTGAGTGTCCAGAGCCTCCTGCACGAGGAGGGGCTGTCCAGAAAGTATCTCTGAATTGTGCTTGGCAAGCAAAATCTCTCCTTCCACTGCAGTGGGTGCTGATAAACACCAAACATGTCTACTTCACTAGGGCAGAGACTACTTTTCTGTGTCCTTACATTTTTTAGAGTTTGGAATTGCTAAACATGGGAACACCCTGGACTAGGATAAACTCTCAAAGGATTGACTACATCAGCTGTCCTGATGCTAGACCTTTCATTATGATTGTGAGAAGGAAATTTATGAGATAGTGAAAGAGCAAATAAATTAAAGCCTCCTCCCCCATCTCCTGCTTCATGTCGTGCTAGATACGTGGAGTATTCTGTGGAACTTTCTGAATGCTAAAACTAAAACGTCTGAGACTTCAACAGTGCAGACTACAATCAGAAGAGCATGACAGAGTTCTTCTGGACTAGAATAGATATATGATCCACAGTTTTCTCTCCCAGGGAAGTTTTTATCAAGTTGTGAATGTTCCTGATTAGTTGGTGTTAAAACAAGATCCAAGTCAAATTCCATTTGATAAATCCCAGGGACTATCCAGGAATTGTTTTTTTCCCCTAACTGGATATCATGTTTGAGTATGTGAGTCTTCTGATGAAACTTAAAGTTTCTTTTTAAGATTCGCAATTTTAAAAATTGTTGCGTTGTAATTACTCACCTTGCATTTATTCTACTCTTACCAGTGAGTGCTGAGGATCCATTTGGTAAGATTAAATCTCCGCAAGTTCTGGGGTCATAGGATCAATACCATCCTTGCTAGACAGACAAAGTGACCCAGATTTTTCCTAATAACTTTGAAATTAACTAGTATGATTATATTAAGCACACTAGCTGGGTAACAGTGCTAAAGTACTATAACTTTTACATATTGTCCCATCACAATTTTTCATTTGTTTTTGGATCAGCAAAGAAATTCAAGAGAATAGCATTCAGTGTTTCCTGTGCTTGTCATGGGGGAATAGAACCACAGTGTGTGGTGTTTACATGGGAGCCAGGCCCCGCAGAGTCCTAAGCGTTGCCCTCTGGGACCAGGCCACGTTCACAGAATATTGTGTCCTTATTTGTATTCTTCTACCAGCTGAATTCCAAGCACGAAATAATGATTTTCTTGTTCTCTTTAGCTAGCTACTTTTATTTAGATTTTGATAATCACAGTCTTAAAAACCTAGAAAAGAAGTGGATTTGTAGGCAAACACATAACATCAAGGGCATTTCTAGGCAGAATTTTAATTTCTTGTAGTAAGCTCTTTAGGACACAGGAAGCATGATACTAAAAATCAAAGTATGCCATTTTAAAAACAGGTAAAATATGGAGTGCCATCCTGCTAGGTGTATACAGACAAAAAGAAAAATTAGTTGGGAAAATGTTTCAAATTCTGGTATTTTATTAAAATCAAAGAGAAGAAAAAAAGATATTTTTCCTTAGGCGGTAATATATTTTAGATTTGTTTCTGTTGTATAGATTTAATTCAACACTCATACCTAGATGTTTTTATATTACATGAATTTAATAATGAACTAAACTTACTTTTGTTTTTTTTATTATTGAAAGGTTCCAAAGGTCTTCCAGTTTTGATTGTTTCATTATGTTTGATTTTATTGTGGAGTTTTGCTTTGTTTAATAGCTTCTCTAAAATGTCAGAATCCACTTCAGTCTCCATAATTATTGTTTTTAGATTTCAGTTTATATGTGTTTGTCTCTAAAGGCATTGGTGAAATCTCAGAGTTTATGTTCAGCGTTAAAAGGGAATAAATTCCAGAAAATACACATTCTGAAAATGTAGTTTTCTATTCCCTGCCATTTCTGAGACTGACCCTAGTTCTAGTTTTGGTTCAGCTGAATTCTTTCTTCAGTTGGGAAGCTGTGTGTCTGCTCCCCTCCATGAATCCCATGCATGAAAACTGCAGATTACTTGGTAAAAACACAGGAGTTTTGTGACCATTGAGGAGCCCCCTGTGCATCTTGGGAGACATCCCAGACAGCAGCCAGGGCTGAGGGTGCAGTGAACTGTCCGGCACAGGGACAGCTCAGATGGTCCGAGTGCAGCCACACCTGGTGGATGTGTCACTTTGTTGCTTGCAGAAGCCAGGTCAGATGGCCATGACTCCTTTGACAGATTCCCTCTGAGAAAGCTGCTACCTCTGCAAGCAGAAGAAAATATTTTTTAAAGGGAGTGTTGAGGCTGATCTCATCACTGTGCTGTTTCAAAACTTAAACCCTCAGAAAGGGGAAGGGTAGAGGAAAGGTTCAAAGGGAACAGACATTTGCAGAAATATACTGTGTCACAAACCCAGATAAGCAAAGTGATTACTGCCTGCTTGTGACCCAGATTTCCAGTTTTCCTAGGTGTGGAAATGCCTGTCAAGTCACTTTAGTCATCCTTACTGTCCACATGTATTGAGTCCTTAGAATGTGATCGACCCCCAGAGCAGGACAATAGTGTCCACTATCAGGGATAAAGGAAGTGGGCACAAAAACAGCAGTTACAGCCAAGGGTAAGCGAAAGAGTTAAATTCTAGCACTCCAGGCTATGGTACATCATCTCAAACAATGTCTACAGTCTTTGTCGCTGCTGTTGTTGTTAAAACCATCCCAAGTTTGTGTATTATCTACAAATGCCTTCATGTGCGTTGTATGTATTTATATATATATATGCTAAAGTATAAGGAGTAATAATGATAAACACACCCTATGTGTGCCTGCCGCCCACCTTCTGCCTTTCCTTTGAGGCACTGTGCTCTTCCTGAACCCCTGTCTGATCAGAGTCCTGTCTTGTGTTTATGTTGACTGTAGCCTTCCTGTCCTTTATTATTCTGCTTCCATGTATGTATACTTAAAGAATAATAAATGGAATTAAACCAGATTTTTTTGTCACTTCTTTTTTATGTTCATAACAGTGGGAGTTTACACTGCTAAATATTTTTCCATTGTATATCAAATTTTTTCCCTTCTCCAGTTGCTAGTTAAGAACTGTATGTTTGTTTGAAATAGATAAAGGAAATAACTGCTATGAAAATTCTTTTATGTGACATCTGGTGTACAGGAGTGGAGTGGGTGTATACCTTCAAGAGAACTCATGGATTTGACCATATAAGCACATTCTCAGCTTTAATACATAAAGTCAAATTACTAGCAGAAGCAGTGTTCCTACCACTATAATACAATTTTCAGAACTCTAGATCCCAGCCAACCTTTGAGGTGACCAGAGCAAAATTGCCACCAAGCTGAGGAGTATAAAATATCACCTTACTGAGGTTTCTTTTGGCATATTTTTATTTAGTAGAATGTTGAGCATGTTTATTGTGGACAATCCTGCTTCTTGGAAATCCCTCTTCATGTATTTTACCTTTTTTCCTATTCAGTTGTATTTTTAGGTATTAATGTTTAAAATTTATTTCTGCTTACCTATGTTGGCCAATATTGATTTAATTTTTATTTTCTTATTTTTTGTATATGTGTTTGTATCCATGCATTTAATTACTATAGCATTGGGGAGCAAACCTGTGAACTTGTGCATGCGAGATACACACACTGCCACTGAGCGGTACCCAGATTCCAAGATTTAACTGTTAAGGAGAAGTCAAGTTAAAAGTAGAAAAATCTTCTGAACCTACTTCCAGAAACATGAAAAACACAAGTCTTTACTCCATATACGTAAAGTTAAGTGCATATATTCTGTGTTTTTTGCATGCACTGATTTTCAGCTGTCAGCGTATTAACTGAGAGGTGCTTTGGAACTCACTCTGCTTTAAGAGAGTTCGTTTTTTGAGGCTCTGTTAAGGCTTACCAGTTGCAGTTATTTGGCAGGAAGTTAATGTCATTTGTATTATGATTTAGTTTTCTGCTGCATAATTTTACCAAAAGGAGAACTTTATATAGACTTCATGTTTATAGATACATATTTCCTTAGTATGTCAACATATAATGGGCCTGTAATGGTAGGCCACAATGGTATCATATTTAGAAGAACATTGAGCAGTTATTTCTCTAAGAGTGTACTGAACCTCTACCAGATCGTCCTTCTATTGAATGAGGTACATCTGCCTTGCACTGAGCATAACCTACTGTGTTGTGGCAGCAGCCAGTTCACATGCACGTCAACTGACTGGGGGTAAAAGAACAAGAAACCAGAGTGGCACTTTCCTGTTGAAGGCTCCTGCTAACTCTCACGATGTTTTCAATAGATCGAGAACACTGGTATTTGAAAGTGTACTAACGGGCAACTTGATTTTTCTTAAATTGAATTGCAGGGATTTAGACCTTTTAATGGTCCTGTAATAACACACTTACCTCTAACCAGGGTCTCCCCTAAAAAAGCTGCGGCACAGCTCTCTTCACCTGATGAAGGAGACTAAATCTCTAGCATAGGAGAGCACACTGTCCAGCACCAGCAGACACCAGCAGTCCACGTGCAGTTCTGTGGCACTTGAAGTGAGCCTAGTGGAATTTGAGATGTATTTTATAATTCATGTTTTACAGATTTAGTGGAAAGATTATAAAATATCTCAACAGTTTTTATGTTGATTACATATTGAAATACTTTGTATATATTAAGTTAAATGTTAAAATTTTTACCTTTTCCTTTTTCCTTTTTAAAAATTTCCCTAGAAAATTCAAAATGACATATATGTCTTGTATTATATTTCTGTTGGGCAATACTACTCTAACCAACCTCTTTACTTGAATTTACACTAGAGGAATAAATAACTTCTAGTTTAGTTTAGTTTTAGTTTTTACCAAAATCACACCTTCATTTGTAACTGAAAGGAAATATGAACATCTTTGGGAATATGATTTTCTAATACTGTTGCCAAGATAAATGCTTTTCTCATTTTTTTTTCTGCCCCTCTGGCTTGAAGCATTTTTGTGATGAAAAAGCAGGTTCTTTTTGCCTGGAGAAACAGAATTAACAGTGATATCGTGAGTTGTCATATTATGTGACATCTCTCTATAGGTCTAGTTGTCGATGTCTCCTGTTGTATTGCCCTATTATCTGTGAACAAAGGCACAGTGGCATTCTTATATTTTTCTTTCTTTAAAAAAAGGATTTAATGAACCACACTGATACCATCTGTAATCTGCAGGCCAGTGATGAATATTAATAGGATTTAGTCCTAGATCTCTCAGTATGTGTAAAACTCATTTGAGCTCATAAGAATGTGTAGATAATCTGCCTTTAAAAAATTTCTTTCTGGTTTCATTGCCAAAGATTAAAACAGAAGGTTGCACATATAATTGGAAAAGTACTCCTTTCTTTGCCAAAATTTTTAACTATTTTCTTTTAGCTGTTGCCCTAGAGAAAATAATTTTGGGGAGAAACCTATATTGTTTGTGCCCTTTAAAAACTTCACTGTAACAGCATTCTTTAAGGAGAGGAATTTTTTGTTTCTATTTTTCTGTTTGGATGTCATCCCTTAAAATAAGACCATGATCAGAACATTCTCGAGAGTGCAAGAGATGGCAGCAGTCTGTGTTTCATGCAGGTACCTGTCATGTTGCTCTTGTTCTCACTCTTTGTCATGCTAATGAATAATCACACCTACATAGCATTTAGCTTTTAGGGATGGTGGAACAACTTGACCAAGATAAATGGTTTAGTTTCTTGATATTAAACTGTAAGTTCTCTCATTTATCTCCTGCTATTCCCATTCTTATTATATGCTCTATCACCAGGTTGAAATACAGATTTGGGGTCTGGAAGATGCCACAGTTGGCTCAGTGAGTCACTCTGATATCAGTACCAGGGCTGGTAGACCCACAATTTGGCATTGACTCTGCTACCCTAGCCCAGAGTTACCTCTTCCTCACTCTCCTGTCTTGGTGTTAGACCAGTTGTCAACAGTATGCTCCAAGTCAACGTCCCAGCTAACCAGTAAGCGTAACACATGTGAGGACCGCAGGCTGGGAGGCAGAAGGATGATACCACCCGCAGCTTCCCTTACTGGATGCCCTGTTTCATATGACTAATAATACTTACTGTCCTGCATCCTTGTTATCAATGAGAAACTGAATAATGACAGGTTTTATAGCCCAGTGACATGGTAGCTCAGAACACTTTCAGCAGTGACTTACTTAGCAGCTAAAATGACTGTAGCATTCAGACTGGGAATGACTTCCAGAGGACAACAACAGGCAGCTCTTCCCAGTCACAACTCATTAAGGGAAGCCATTCCAAGGGACCCATTCTCTAGGGGCAGCTTTGCTAGAGCCCCCAGTGTATAAACAGTTCCATCTGCTGTGAGGCTGGACATACTGCGGGAAGCAGATAGATGGAAGCAAATGACATGTTTTTGATGAAAGAATTTGGAGACAGATGGTGCCCACCTCAGAGACAGCTGTCTTTCCGAAATACATCAGTTTAGCAATTCGTGGATTTTTAGGTGTTGAAGATAGATCTGTTTAATCCAGTGTTTCATCCATTCCTGAAAAGTGCTTATTAGTCACCCTCATACAAATGGCCTGCTGTTGGGTGGAATTCTCAATATGATGTTATAATTAACAGTCTAATATTTTGCTGATTGATTTTAGTATCTCATGGTACTGTACTTGGCTTATGATTAAGAGAAGAACCCCCAAATCGAAAACCTATGCTAAAAAGTCACTTTTTTTCTTTTGTCTTGTATCTTTTACTTGATTAACATCTGAGAAAATAAAGTCTTTTATATATTTCAGTAAAGGTGTAATCACCCAATCACCAGTTTAAGTCCAAATATATTTTTTTTAAAGATTGATTCTTGTCTTGTATGAACTTATATTTGCATGATACTGTTGAAGAAGAAAGTATATTATTCATTGTAACCTGTGAGCATAGATAATTTAGTATTTAATACTTTTCAAAGTTCATTTTTGGGTGTATTTTATTTGGTTTGGGCCTGCTTTGTACTAAAAAAGCAATCACTTGTATATCTTCTTTTTATTTGTATGCAATAAATATGTTGTAAAAGCTAATTGTACAGACAGGTGGTTTATTAGTTTGTATTCACCAACCTATTTGATATGATAGCTATGTACTGAAAAGTCTAGTCCTGTTGGATATAGATCTTTGACTCCTTATATCTCCTTTCTGTGGACAGTTACCATTTAATAAGTTTGAAATGTGTTGCATTCCATGTCAGACTAATTAGTAAGTATCACACAGGATTTAAATAGAGGAAGTGAAATAAAAGGAATTGCTAAACTCTAATAAGAGAATGTCTGTTGGATATAGGGAAGCTATGTTTTGTGCTCGAGGTGAGGGAGAATATTCATGGAAGGACAGGTTTGAGGAAGGTTGGCCTCAGCCCTCTTCAGAGAAGGTGTGGTGGCAGTCCCTGGATGGCATGAAGTCAGCTGAGCAAACAGGAGGTGACCTCCCCAGCACAGGGAAGGGCCATGTAAACCACAAGGAATGGCCCAGCTTGTGTGCTGGCAGAAGTGTGGGTGGCAAGTTAGACAGGGAGTCTGGAGTGCACTGCGTTTACATTAAAGGGTTGGGGCGGGCAGGTATCAGCAGGCTACACTGAAGGTTAGGGTCCCTGGGCACCACTTGTTCGGGGATTTTGAGCTGAAGCAGAGCTGCCTCACTGTGCCACAGCAGCCATGGCAGGAAAGTCGTCTCTCCGCTTGAGTGCCTCTCCTGCACTGCTGAGGAAGCTTAATGCCATGTTTACAGTGCAGGAGCAAAGCCTGAGGGTATTCTGTCCTTTATCACGGAGTGGTTACTACAGAGCAAATTTGGGACTAAGATGTGGTGAATCAGTGAGTAGCACATATCTTATAAAGATTCTGTGAAGGTTTTCTCATAGAAACTTCTCATCTAGAATTAGCTTTATTTATTAGGAACAAAAGAACTTTTATAAAGGTGTTGAAATTTCAAGGAACAAGCATGGTGCTTAAGTGTATACTTAAGATTTATAAAACCTATTTGTCATGTAACCACATAATTGGAGTAATGTGCACCAGACTATTTTTAAAACATTGTTCTTAACCTAGCCATATCATCTCTTTAATTGTAGATCGATGAACAAATGTTGCCAATCAGCTTAGGGTTCTTTTGCTCAGTTCAGATGGAAATCATGAATTGGCAAAAAATCAGCTCCACTAGCAGACCTGATGTCACCAGTTGACAACTGTCGGGTAATGCTGGATGCCAGTGGTTCACAATGCCAGTGTTTACACCACCAGCTGTGTGGTCACTGTAGCTGACAGCTATCACTGTCCAGTGCTGGCTTGTGCCAGATACCATAGATTGACAGCTGAGTACTGGTCTCTGAAGCTCTTTGCTGTTACCAGCTGAGTGTTTATTGCTCTTCCTATGGAAATGGCCATTCTGTCCATGCCACTCAGGATAAAAATCCCAAGTAGATTTATAGAACTTTTGGAACTCAGTGCCGCCCACACTGGCAGCAGGCTTACAGGAACTCCTGCGTGAGTCTAAAAGAGCTGCACAGAGGGTCAGTACATGGGAAGAATCCCTCCTAGTCTGAAACCCAAGATACGACTAGGGTGTGCTGTTCATATAGCGGGCACAGGCCTGTTTCAGTGAGGGCTGTGCTGAAAGTTTACAATAAATGTTGGTTATGCAAATCAGGGGCTCAGGACTCTCCCTTCCTGATCATAACGTCTCAAGGTTTCCCCCTCCCTTCAAAAAGGCAACAGTGTCCTCTGAAGTGAGAGTGCCTATCTGCACTCATGTTGGGGTGGAGAAAGGTGGTTTGATGGCGAAGGAGGACACTGAGGCGGACTGAGCTGGTCCACTGAGGGGCAAAAGATGGCAGAGTGAAGTGAGGAGAGGGGCAGACAACTGCTGGCCAAATCGCATACCTCCTCACAAAGGTCCTAATTGCTTTATAAAGGACAGAGGTACTGGCTCTTTCTGTTTTTAGTGTACTACTGTGACAAATAGAAAATTGAAGAGCCACGTGCGGTGGCACATACCTGGAATCCCAGCACTTGGGAGACTTGAGGCAGCAGGATCACTGTGAGTACAAGACCCGTCTGGGCTACACGGTGAACTCCAGACTAGTGTGTTCTACATAGATTGTGCCTCAAATTTGAAGGAAAAAAAACAGTTGAAAGAAAAATCTCTAACATCTGGTCTATTATCTCACCCTAAAGATCTTAACCTGTTACGGAAGACAGCAGAGGCTTACTAGTACTAGTAGGTGTCCTGGTATGCGCCTAATGATCCAACTGTGGCGTACATCTCAAGACTGTTAGTCCGGGGTCGCTAATGAAGAAGTGGTTAGATAGGTGATCCTGCCATGTACCTTTTATTAAATTTAAGAAAGCCTGAAGTTAAAGAATAAAACAATTTTGCTTTGAAAGCAACAGGTTTGGAAAGAGTTGGTTCAGGGCATGCCATTCATCACATCTTGCATTAGCTTTGTGCTTGAACCCCAAAGTATCTCTTTTCTGTCCTAATTTTTTCCTCAGTGTCTTAGAAGGTCTGTGTGTCAAGGCCTGTCTGCCAGGTCAGGAGTGGCAGGTAGATATTCAGAGACTGCTGCCTTGATGGACTTTGCTGTGAACATGATGGTAACCTCAGTGTGGCCCTGTCATCTGGAGAGCACACATGCAGTGTTGGTGTCACCAGTCTGCCTGTAGTGCAGATGTGTGTGGGCGAGCAGCCTCTGCTAGGTTCCTCTGGACTCGTAACTCAGGGTCTGTGATTGGCTTTTACAGATGTCTGCAGTGTCTGCTTAACCAGACCATTTCCCCAGGCGCTCCATGGAAGAAAAGAAAACCAAACCAAACCAAACCCCGATACCCAATTTTTTCAATTGAATTGATACTCTTTTATATTCATGAACTTTTTCTTAACCTCTAACTAGTTCAGTCCCTAGAACCTTCGTTTGATTTTATAACAAAAAATCCTGTCTTCTTACTAATTTTAGCTCTACGGTCAAATCATGATGAATTGCTCTTAGAAGGCTGACATAAATAGAGATGTTTCATAGTTACTAGATACAGTTCTTCCTATGGGCTGACTTCTCTTCAGTATTTTTCTTGGGCAATGTGAGTGGGTGGGTGATAAAAACAGCATGTTCTCTTGTCTTATAGTAACCTTGATTATAGTTAAAGTCCTTGACTTAACAGTAGCTTTGGTGATATTGAAAGCTGTTAGAAAATAATAAGATTTAGAAAACTAATTTTGAATATGTATATGTGTGTATATACATGCATACACATGTACCTCAGTGGACATTTATCTCAAGTTTTCTACTAAATCTCAATTTAAGAAAGAGAGAGGTAAGGAATGTCTTTAAATAAAATAGTCTTCACATTTATTCGATATAAATAGCCTATGCAATGAAATGAGACCACAACGATAATCAGATGCAAATACAGTAATTGCAAAGTCAGTAACAGGGAATCTCTTAGGGAAGGAGTGGCAAGAATTGAGGAGGTAGTGAGCAGTGTCATAGCATGAATGAGTATGCAAAAGAAAGGGGGGGTGTAGTACTGCCATAAAAAGGGAAAAGGAAAGCTGAACTGCTGTCAGAAATATAGATAGAAATACAGTACGTATTTTAAAATAAAGATAGACTCATCTTCTGAATTTGGCAATGGAGAGAAAAGCTGTTTATAAAATCAGAAAAGAATACTACTGAGGTTTCACCCTTCCTGTAAACCCTTTAAAATTCTTCCAGCCAGAATTCTTACTTGAAAATATCATGTATTTATAAGTTACAGATTTTAGAATGCGACAGGATCAGGGCTGGCAACAAACCAGTGAGCCGGTAGAGTCTTTCCAGAACTTGGATGCACCTGGCTGAAGCAGGGAGGACAAGAGGTACCCAGCAGTAACCCAGACAATGTTTCTGTACAACATGGTATGTATTCGAGAATGTTGGAGACGAGCAGTGCCCTGTGGGGGTAAGAAGATCTCTCTGAGGGACGCTGGCCCATGAGGAAAGGGAGTGTGGGAAATGTTCTGGCAGAAGGAGGTCCACACACGGGACAGGCAGCCTGGGTCCTGGAGAGACTGAGAGGAAGGCAGCAGGATTCAGTGAAGGACATGTCTGAAGGACATGTCCATGGCCACGGCCTTGGAGGCTCAGTAAACAAAGGCCTCAATAGATTGGCTGTTTACAGTTATAATTAATGGTACTTGCAAGAGTACACCAGCTGCGTATCCTGCGCTCCTATATGCCTACCTCTCTGTCAGACTTTCAGATTGTTACATCTCAGGCTCGTCTCAGCTTGGCTGACATAGTCATTTTTGTGGGTAAAAGCGCCTAGTCAAGAGTCTCAGGTGCATTTGCCTGGGAGCTGTTTTCCTTTGCTTTACAGTAAAGGCTGCTTTCTGAATTAATTCAATAAACACTTATGTTCAGCATTCTCGACTCTTTACCCTGTAATTTTTTCTGGATAGAGAGGAGAGCGCATCAGCCCAGTGGTAACATGCTGTCCCATCCTTGCTGCTTCCTACTGGCCTTGAAAACCAAAATAACTTAATAGTTGCTTCCAAAAATGCAAACAAATCTAGTAAAAGATAAAATACTAAAATGGTTCATATAGGGAAGACGATTTTTGTATGTCTAGTGAACTAGGTCAATTTCTTTTCTTGTATGTGAGTGTGTGTGTGTGTGTGCACCGGAGATCGAGCCCAGTGCCTCGCATATACTAAGTAAATCCTCTTCCACTTAGCTATATTCCCAATCCTGGGTGCACTTTTATTGAATGCTCTTATAGCTAGAGAAAGAAAAAAAAAACCTAGAATGTCCTAATGCTAATGTGAAAATACAACAAAAGAATAAAACACGAGTTTTATAAGTAAGCACACATCATTTTCTCTTAGTTTGAATTTTACACGAAAAAAAACTGTAGGCAGGATAAAGCAGGAAAATGGCAATGATGTGTGATTTACACGCACGCGCGCGCGCGTACACACACACACACACACTTGCTAGATACTAATAATGTGAAAAAATTACAGCTGCTTGGCAGATTTGCTCGGCCTGGATCTGGGTGATAGCGACACCTAGAGGCCTGGTGACTAAGTACAAGTGACAGGATGAGCTTTACTCGTTTTGCTGCATATTAGCCATCCCAGTAGCCACGTGTGGGGTGATAGCTGTGAAAACATGAAATCTACCTTCTACGAAGTTTTGTACGCTATCCGAGTTTACTGAATAAGTTGGAAATGAAGGGAAGCATCACCACGTGGCCTGTTCTCTTGGGGATATGGAGCCCATAGCCAGAGGCATCCCGGCAATTTTACCCTATTGCCCTGCTAATTCTCAAAGGGCTCTAGAGACTTTTTTTCAAGTAAATCATAAACCAAATAAAATTTGCCCCAGCATCAACCCCAGGATCTTGCACCAATTGACAATAGAAAATGTTTAGCTGATTGTGACACAGCATTTGGTAGGGTTGCAGTGTGTAGACATGCTGCTGGATTAGGGCTCCTAAGAGTGCTTAAGGTTCCTGGGGACGTCACCTATCTTCCCTTCCTGCTCAGAGGGGAAGAGAAGACAGGTCAGAGAGCTGAGAAGAGGACTCAGGGGTGCTGAACATTATATGAGCCCTGTTAGTGCTTAACAAGTTACCCAAGTTCAGTGGCCTCAAACGCAAACACTCCTTAAAGTTCTCAGGAAGTCCGAAGTCCAGAGCAGTGTCTCACAAACTATACAAAAGGTGTTGGTCGTTGCTTTTTTTTTTCTGTTGGCTCTGGGAGAGACTCCACTTCCTTGCCCTGTTTAGCTTGCAGAGGCTGCCTGCAGTCCTTGGCCAGTAGCCATGTCACCACTCACCTTTTCTTTGACTCTGCTGCCATCTCGCCTTTCCTGACTCTGACCGTCTGCCTCACTCTTCAAATGGCCCTTGTGATAATGTGGGCCTATTCACGTCCTCCAGGATGAACTCTATTACCTGATTACACCTGCAAAATTTCCTTTGCCAGTGTGAAGCTCTGTTCACAGGTGCCAGGGGATGGGACACAGGCATTTGTCAGAGGGGAAGAGCATAATTCTGCTTGCACACACAATATTTGAGCCAACAGTCAACCAGCACAGTAGATATATAGTCCTTGCTTCTAATCAACTGAGGTTGGAGACCATACCGGTCAAGATTTTTTGGCAGTGCAAGATTGTAATTACAGGTAACTCAGTAAGAGGCCAGTTCGGCTGGTGACAGTACAGGTACCTAAGAAAGTGACATGTGACGCAGGCCTGACACATTAGGGAGAATTAGCCAGGTGGGTAAGAGAGAATTTTAAGCAAAGCAAGTGACCTATGCAAAAGCCTAGAAATTTACAAAACATCTCAGCTGTTTCCATGATTAGTAAGAGTCAGGCTGTTGAAAGTGACCAGAGATGAGCTGTCCCCAAGGCTCCACCGCGTTAGATCTTCCCCCCTAGTGTCTGTTCAGGGCTAATCAGTGCAGGAGATTGATCTCTCACACACAAACATTGCTTGCTGTTGTTCATGGTGTAGGGAATTGTGCTTGATCCTATTCAGACAGGCACATATTTTAATCTATCTTTTTACTAGCCACTTCTAATGATAAAAGGGAGCTATAAAGCAAGAATGAAGATAAGCAGATGATGATCCAATGAAAAGATTAAAAGATTTCTAGAGAAAGATGTATAATATATTTTTCATAAGGCTCTTTATATAGTTCTGTCCTCTTACCACCAGCCTCATGAAAATTTTAGTGAGATTTTCATTAAGAAAAAAAAAAACCAATCTCTGTGGTAAAGACCCAAAGGTGAATTGTTAAGAAACATGAAATAAATGTGATATTATTGAGTCATTTCACATTAATAAGCTTGTAAAACATCTGTGTCTCTGCTATTATGGAAATATTATTTCATTTTTATCTTTTGAATATGGACTAACCCATAGATAGTGCCTATTTCACTGCTGACAGAATATATGAGAACTGTGGCTGGAATACTTGAGGATCACCGAATAGCATCTCCTGGCCAATTCAGAACCTGCAACGCTTGTAGAGAAGGTCTTGGTCAGTGTGGTGGATTATCTAATGGTAAACTTGGAACACCCAGCTGAACTCAATCAGCGTGGTGCTGGATGTGGAAGGTCCCATGAGGATCGTTGCCAACAGCATGAAAGGAGGACTGGAGGGGAAGATGGTGTGCTGTTGATTCACCTGGAGAAGCTTGCCACACTGTTTCCTGATAGGAACTCAGCTATTCTCATCACTGGAGGAGCTCGGGTCCTCGCTGTTGCTGAGGATGGCTATGGTAGTTTTAGGTGGAATTCTGGTCCTTACTTGGAGCATCATTTTCTGGGCCCAGTGCAGATCTCTCAGCCTGCTGGCACAGAGCCTTCATACTGCTGGTGCAGACTTTCTAGCTTCCACCACGGACCTTCCCAGTGCAGATCCCTGATACAAACTTGCACGAGACATTGTGGTGAGCTCTAGGCCTTCAGCTGGACTCATGTTGGACACTGCCATGAAATCCAGGTCCTCGGCTGAATTCTTTGGGTCTAGAGTATGTGAACAGATCTCTTACATTCTTTTGCCTTTGACTCTTTGGGTGAATATTATAAAATAATCCTATAATTTATGTGTCCTGTATTAAATCCTTTCCCTATAAACCCTGACTACAACAATAAGAAAAACTTGGAAGATGAGCAAATATCTGCAGACTCATTTTGTTCCACTCTTTGTGCTAGCTCTGCAAGAAATGCAAGTTGTCCTCAGGAAAGCATAGACAGGCTGCACTGGAAAGGTGGATGTCTAAGTCACTATCAGCGTCACTGCGACAATTCTCAGAGAGGTCTATTCTGGCTCATGTTTAAAGTTCATGGTCAGTCATGGTGGAAGGGCCTGGGTGGAGGAGAGCTGCTCACATCACGGTGGCCAGGAAGCAGAGAGAGAAGGGAGGAGTCAGGAAGGGCCATATATCCCTAGTGACAGCCTCTGACCAGGTTCCACCTCTCAGGAGCACACAGCTGCTGAGTGGATGATGACTCCAGCGATGAGCACGGCACCTCATGATCCAGTCACGTTCCAGAAGCCCCACCTCTGAACCCATTGGGCTTTAGAGGACATTCTAGATCTAAACTGTAACAGAAAGGGATAAATGTCTATAAGCAATTCTGTACTTTGTGAGATGATTTAATTGAAAGATATATCCAGGATGAAAGTGCTTCAAAAACTAAAGGAAGGCCACTTAGCCTAAATCTGTCTGCGAGAGTCTAAAAGTTATTAGAAGCATTTTAAAGCTAAAATCATAACTAAGTAAATGAATGAATTATCGGTCAATCAATATGAAAGAGTTGCCTGGGGAAGGAGGTTGGGAGGAGATAGCATCCATTCATCAGAGGCAACAGCATGAACAAAGGACTAAGGTAGAATAAAAGTTTGGAATGACCGAGGTACAGCTGGTATATTCTGGGCAATGGATTTGATGGTAAGAAGCCTGGCAGTCCATACTATGAGATGTGGACATTAATCCATAAGCCCTTGCTGCTCAGATTATGGGCCAGTGACCAAAAACATCATGGGGAACTTGTTAGAGAACATGCTAGTCAGAAGCCAACCCCCTCCCATGAGCTGGTGGCAGCCATGTGGGCTGGAGCAGAACCAAGAAGCCAACTCCCTCCCATGAACCAGCCTGCGTGCAGGCTGGGAGACAATAAACCACCACTCCCAACACCTGTAAGTAACTGGCTGATTCGGAGGAATACAGGCTGAGATGATGGTTACTGAAGTAAAAAAACAACTTAATGCTTGTATTGTTTGATTGACTTTGGAGGCCTAAAGCTGGTAGTTTGAGCATCTATTCAGAGGGTATCAATATGCAATATAGTAACTATGGGGGATTTCTGTCTGTCTTGTTTTTGAAACTGAATATTGTTCTCACTGTTTTGTTCCATTTTATTGTTTTATTTCTCTAAAATAAAAAAAATCTTGGGTTACTCAGCATCACATTTAGTATTTGCAAACCACTGATGTGGACATTGAAAAGCACTGCATAAAGAGTATCTAACACACTACTGGGACATCTGATGCGGAAGTGTTTTCCTGGTAAGTAATTCTCTCCTTCTCTCATTGTCTTTCAATTTCAACAACCTCCTCTTTTGTCCTGATTTCCCATGGCACAGCAGTGCCTTAGTGTGACTCATCCTGTCCTTGATGTTTTATAATATCTGCTATGCCAATCTCTTCTTTCACTAGGAGAGTTTGACAGTTTTTTCCATGAAGGACCAGAGTGTAAATGCTGTGAGCCATTCAGGCCATGTGGTCTCTCCTAACCTTTCCACTCATATAATAGGCAAGACAAGGTGGCCATGTTCCAAAAATCTTTCAGAACATTGAACTGTGAACTACATATAGATTTCATGTGTCATGAAATAGTCCTTTGGCTTCTTTTACAATCATTTGAAGGTATGAGAACCCTACTTAGCTTCCAGGCTTTACACGTGTAGATGGCCAGCCACATTTGGCCTGTGGACTGTAATGTGCCTTCCTGTAATACAGGAGTCCAGCTTAGAGATCAGCCATGGTAAGCTTTCTTTCTTTCTTTCTTTCTTTCTTTCTTTCTTTCTTTCTTTCTTTCTTTCTTTCTTTCTTTCTTTCTTTTTTAAATTTTATTTAAAGAGAAAAAAAGCAAAACAGAAGAAAAGGATAGAAATAATACAGAATTTAAAAAAAAACAGTAAGAAATCACTAGTTGATAAATTACATATTGTCTCTTAGAAATAGTTGTTCAAGTAACAAAATTAAAGCATACAAAATGGTCAAACAGTGAGGCTGCAAACAGTTCTGTTCAATGATCCAACAAAAACTTAGTAATACGGCTATCAATCCTATACATTTAAACATACATACATACAGCTATATCCTTTAGAGCACTTTCTTTTCCTCCTTTTGCTTCTTAAGTCCATTATCTGTTTAGTTATATCATGTTTCAGCTTGCTCAGTACCTTACTGATCTGTTTTGTTGTTGTTGTTTCCTTTTTATTTTTATTTTATTTATTTTTTAAAAATATTTTTATTATTTTGAAGGTAGTAAAACACAACAGAACAAGACAGATCAAAGCCAGTTAAGACAATGTAGTGAAATTGGTACAGAACTTCACAGTAGGTTACCCAGATAACAGTAATAGGTACTAGTATATCTCGTTATCTTCACAATAGTTGTTTTTTCAATCAGGTATAACAAAATCAAAGGAAATACAGGACATTACAGAACTTATTAAAACAGAATATTGAATAGAGCAGTAACATTAATGAGAACAAAGCAAAACAGTGATGAAAATATTTGCCTTCAGAGAGATGGTAGAAGGGAATCCCCCTTATTTGCTATACTGCATATGGTCAACCTTCCAAGAGATGCTCAGATCTCTGGCTCCCACTTGCTAACAGGGGAGGGGAGGGGTGGGGTGGGTGCGATGTTTGATTTTCAGCCTGCGCCAGTAGGCTCACAGCCACTTACCAGGGCGGTGAGTGAGTGGGTTGCTTTCTTTCCCAGTGCCCCAAGTTACAGCATGGCATGGATCTCAGGAAATGCTGCTGGTTCCCGCCCTGGGACTGCCTCAGCTTGCCAGGCTACAGCCACTTACCAGGGCGGTGAGCAAGTGGGTTGCTTTCTTTCTCAGCACCCCAAGTTCCAACATGGCCTCTTTCTTTCTTTCTTTCTTTCTTTCTTTCTTTCTTTCTTTCTTTCTTTCTTTCTTTCTTCTTTCTTTCTTTCTTTTGACAGAGTCTCACTATGTAGTTCAGGCTGGTCTTGAACTTACTTTGTACCCCAGATTGGCCTCAAATTTGCAGCAATCTTCCTGCCTCAGCCTCCCAAGTGTTGGGATTATAGAGGCACACCACCAAACCTGGTATGAAGAGTAAGTTTTTAAGAGGACTGACTAAACTTTTCATAAAAATGGTACCTTTCCCACTCTTTCAAATATTAGATATTCATGTATTTCTGTTTAGAAATGCTGTTGAGTTGTAAGCAGAAGGATTGATCCTAGCTGGATCAGGAAGGCTGTTGAGATGATTAGAAGAGCATTTCCTAGGGGAGAAAAATGGACACCCAATCACTGTAAAGAAAAGCGTTGTGGGCTGTGAAGTCGAATGTTTGGAATTTTCACACAAATATAATTAACCCGTGTCGTATAGCAAAGCTGGACCACTTGGCACCTTTGGCCAGAGTGTGTGATAGTCACTTGGTGATGTGCACTTGGAGAAACCTGGATTTACAACCCTGCAGGCTAAATTAGTGTTGCAATTCACTTCAGAGTCCCGTGAGAGTCTGTGCTGGGAAGACACAGGGTCTGCTTCAAAAGGCTGAAGAGTTTGCACTGAAAGCCTGAAGATGCACATCCAAAGGCAATAGCCAAGGCTAGAGCTCCTTCTCTGAAGCAGGAGAGAGACTCCTTGCTTTTTTCCTTTGTATTCCATCCAGGCCCTAAGCCTGTTGCTTGGTGCCACTCACACCCAGGGTGGGTTCTTCCCTCATCAGTAAATCATCCTCGAGAAACACCCAGAACTGTACTAAACCAACTGCTAGACTTTTCTTGTTCATAGGTAATTGTGACGTCACACATACTGTCAGCCTTGCTCAAGGGGTCCAAGGGAGATTTTCATGAGTGAGGTCTCAAGGTTAAAGAATGCATGTGTGCAAGACATCAGCAACAACAGCAGGCAGCATGGGACACAGCAGAATGCAAGACCACAAAAGCCATCTGTGTCTTTATTGTATAATTCCTATACAGGTTGTTGTCTCATATTTACATTCTTACATAGTACTTTAACCAACACATGCATGCTTACCTGTGCTAAGTCATGGTTACATAACTATATCCCACTGTGTGCCTGCACTAGACAAGTGGGGTCATGTTCCCACGTGTCCTTAGATGCCCCTAAGCTTTGAAGCATTCTGAGTGGTTCCCCCCACACACAAACGCACTAGAAATTTCCTTTTGGCATGCTGCTACTGGCTCTGACTCCCAAAGAGAAAGTCCTGAAAGTCACAACTACTTCACACCGGATTTGTTGTTTTTAGTAAATAACTATGCTTAATCTAATAATGTGTTTATAACTATTATTCCATGTGGTCTTCATTAGGTTTTTCTGTTCATTAAGTGATTTGTTATTCTTTTTGCAATCTTTATTAAGAATTGAATTAATGAGTTCCTCTAGTAATTAAAATCTATATCAAATCAACCTCAAAGGGTGTATTTACTATCCCTCTTGGGGATCTTCACACACAGTTGTATCCTCAGCAGTTTTTAAACTTTTAAATTTTGAGAGACAGGCTTGCCAAATGACTAAATTGCCTGAGCCAGGCTTGAACTTGCAATCTTTCTGTCTCAGCCTCCTGAAATGTTAGGATTACAGACACACACCATCATGTTAACTTTTACCATGTGTAGTGAATTAACTAATGGTCAACTTGGAACACCCAGCTGAGCAGACTCAGCATGGTGCTGGGTATAGAAGGTGCACCTGAGGATTGCTGTCAACAGCATGGAAAGAAAACTGGAGGGGAAGATGGTGTGCTTTTGATTTTCCTGGAGAAGATGTGACACTGGCTTTTCTGATATGAACATAGTTGATATGAACATAGTTGTTCTCATCATCAGAAGAGCTTGGGTCCTATGTCTTTTTTCTCTATGCTTTGTTATCTGATCATGGGGATGACCAATTTCTAGAAAGACCTACTCACCTGTGTATGTGCCTTCCACGTGCAAACCAGTGCCAGACCCATAAACGGCCACTCACCTCCTTCAGTGAGCTCAATCCAGGCTTAGCTCGGGGTTAGGAACCAGACAACTGGGACCAGTTGTCATGCCCCAGGGCCCACTAAAATTATGCAAGCTAGTCAAGCATAGGCATGCTGACCCTGCCTCACCAGTTCCTTCTCACAGAAACCACAATAAAGGCTCTTAGCCACATTTCCTCAACTCCTTCTCCCAACTATCCAGACGTTTCACTGTCTGACACCCCCCGCCCCATAGCACTGTGTGCACCCTCTTCTTGGGGTCTATAAATATAGCAATCTATCTTTTTTTTTTTTTTACAGTATGTGGTAACAATGATCAAGCCCAGGATCTCATGCATGCTTGATAAACAGAGCATACTCACACATGCTCTTCCCCGTGAGCTACACCACAGCCCTAATGAATCATCGCAGTGGCAGTTGGCTCCTCACCTGTGGGCCTTTCCATACCTACATAATAATCTGTATTTCAAAGCAATTGGGAACCATCTCTAAGATGCCAGTAACCTGAGTGAGAAGACCCTCTTTACTGTATTAGCTGCAACAAAATACTAATGGCTCCCAACTTACTTCAGTTCCTTTTATGATTTTTGACTTCACAGTGGCATGAAAGCATTAAGCATTCAGTAGAAAATGTGCTTGGAATTTTGAACCTGATCTTGTCCCAGGCTAGTGGTGCATGGTAAGATGCTCGCAGGAGATACTGAGGAGTGGCAGGGAGCAACAATGCCCAGGCAGCCACAAGGCCACAGGGGAACTGGCCGGTACTCCACAGAGCCCTGTGCAACCAGCTGTGGTATTTGGAAAGCTTTATGTAGTCAGTGCATCTTTTTTATATATTGTCTTTTATTTTAAAGTGAATAAGACCAAACAAAACAGAATAAAGCCAATCAGAACTGAACAATGAAAGTGATACAGTACTTCAAAACAAGATAATAGTAAATCAACAATGGCTACCATAATGTCTCTTGTTCTTAAAATAACTGTTCATACCATCAGATATGATAAAACCAAACAAAATAAAATAGAATAAAACAGATCAAGACAAAAGAATGAAAACACAAAGAGAATAAAAACAAAACAGAATACAGTCAATCAAAACAAAACTGAGAAAGTGATACAGAATTTCAAAAGAGGATAATAGGAATTTAACAATGGTTACCATAATGCCTTCTGGTATCTTCAAAATTGCTGCCCATACCATCAAACATAATAAAATCAAACAAAACAGAACAGAATAAAACTGATCAAAACAAAGCATTGAATAAAGCAAAACAATAAAATGGAACAAAACAAAACAGTGCAAACAGTATTGGATTTCAAAAACAAGACAGAGAGAAGGAAATCCCTCATAGTTACTATATTACATATTGTTATCTTCTTAATAGGTGCTCAGACCATCAGCTTTAGGCCTACAGTCAATCAAACAATACAAGCATTAAGTTGTTTTGGCACCTTAGTTGCTATCAACTCAGCCTGTGTTCTTCTGAATCAGCCAGTTTCTTATGTTGGAAGTGGGTGTTCTTGTCTCCCAGCCTAGGCACCAACTGGCTCATGGCAAGGGCAAATTGGCTTTGTGTTACTCCTCCTGGGACCCACATGGCTTGCACCAGCTCATGAGAAGGGTGGATTGGTTTCTTGATACTCCTTACCAGTCCAGCATGTCTTCCACTGACTCCTGGAGAGGGTGAATTGGCTTATTTCTTCTCCCAGCCCCCACATGGCTTGCCATCAGTGCATCTTTGATTTCAGAAAATTTCCATCCAGGATGAAGGTAAAATGTAAGCTTAAGCTTGTAAATGGAAAGGCATCTGTATCATAGATTGCGTGACCGCAACAACATAAATATTAATTTTTCCATTGCTATGGAGGCTTGAAGTCTGAGCTCCAGGTGCCAGGATGTTTGAGTCTTCTTCCTGGCTAATAGAGCCACATTCTTGGGGCACGAGGAACGAGGAGACCTTGCACTCTGGTATCTCCTTTTGTAAGGATGGTAATCCTATCATGCTCTTCCCACCATCATGACCTCATCTACATTATCTCCTAAAGTCTCCATCTCCAAATACCATCATATTAGGGGTGTGGGCTTCAACACAAGAATTTTGCAAAGCTCAAACCTTCAGTCCATAGCATCCCCTGGCCAGGTTTATTCTTGCCTGGGTTTGTGACACACATTATAAAGAACTTGACAGTGTTTTCTCCATGCTGTTCGTAGAAGAAAAGCACACTATCTGGCAAACATTAACATCTTTGCCACTAGATAAAGAATTTCTGTGACTGGGTGAGCCAAGCTAAGTGTAATCATACTCAAATCATGGGAGGCAGCAGGGAAGGAGGAGCACACTCAGGCCTTTCCCTTTGGCCGCTGGGCAGTATGGGAAAGCTTTGGAATCAGTGGCAGAGAATGTACTGGATAGATTGAAGTCAAGATTTTTAGTTGACACCAAACAAGGGTAAAATATTTAAATAAAAATATGAATTTCTTTCCTAAGCCAGATGACAATTTGGAAAAAAGAATAGGAAATAAAATTACATATTATGATGTGATACTTGCTTTTGGTTTTGGATATTTTCAGAGGCAAGATGCCCCAATTCACCACTAGTCCTCTCCTCTGCATCAAAAAGCCAGAGTTCATTTTTCTCTCCCTTCATCCCTCCACCCCGCAGCAGTCAGAGCATCCCAGGAGCAGCGCTCACCTCTCTGCTAGGCAGGAACAACCTGGAGAGGCCATAGCTTGCCATCCACGAGCAGAGATTCCCGAAGCATCATGGGGCAGGGGCCTTCATCATTTCTGTATGGGGGTGCCTTTGGGAAACAGCGCTCCCCTCTGAAGGCTGTCTTCATTTGAACTGTGTACTTACAGCACCTTACACGTAGCTTGCTTCCTCATGGCTGCTCACTGGGGGTTAGCAGTCACTATTGCTCACATGGTATTTTACAGACAAGAACACCAGCTTTAAGATAGATTGCATCACTACTCAGGGGGTACAGAACTGCTCTATGGCTGGGAAAATCCACATACCCAGCCCTATGTTGCTCCCTCTGGTACAGAAAGCATCCTTCTCATATCACTGCCTGGAGACCTGCATGATTCAGCCTCCCAACTCCCTTTGCTCACCCAGAAGCCTTCTAGTGCCTTCCCAAAGTCTGGTGTTCAAGGGGCTCTCTGCCTAGCAGTATAAGACCAACTCTTTCCACTGGGTCATGAATCCTGACATCTAACTCTAAGTTAATAAATTGACTCTGTGGTTAGAACATTAGGGGATTTTGCTTTGCTTTTATATCACTTGAGAGTGGTGACTGGGGAAATACTGGCAAAATTCAGTCCCTAACCCTAGAGAACTGGTGGGCAGGCCCTGGCCTAAGTGTCCCCGACCAGGAATCTGTAGTCTCTGTACCCTTTGGCCTGGCCAGTCTTTCTCTTCCTTCTTGATTCATCTCAGGCATCATGGAATTCTTGGAGAGGTACCAATTTATTTCATCATCTATGTCATTCTACCCCCTTAATCTGAATCCATGTTAATATTCTTCTTGACACAAACTAATTCATCTCAACAGCTGTGCCTTTCACTCCAGTGAAAAATTCTAAATGTGACATTATTCTTGATTTTTCATAACTTTAAATTACTCACTACTGTTCACTGGAAACTAGGGATTCATTTCCAAACAAAGAAAAGTGAGATAAAGGAAACTTCTTCAAAAATCCTTAAACTCCAACTTCTAGGG
Source organism: Dolichotis patagonum (assembly GCA_004027295.1). NCBI lineage: Eukaryota > Metazoa > Chordata > Mammalia > Rodentia > Caviidae > Dolichotis > Dolichotis patagonum. The sequence goes on along the minus strand of PVJX010000523.1, from coordinate 118,913 downwards.
AGGAAATATTGACGTAGACACAGTATTCCTTATCCAAAATGCTGAAGACCAGAAGTCTTATTTCTTATTTCTTAATAAGAATAAGAATAAGAATAAGAATAAGAATAATAAGAAGTCTTTTTCTTATTTCTTATTTTTCAAAGTTTTTGCACATGTATTGAGATACATTGGGGGTGGGACCCAAGTCTAAACACAGGTCATATACACCACAGAAGGTAATTCCTTATTTATTTTTTTCTTGTGGTCCTAGAGACTGAACACAGGACCTGCTGTGCCCTAGGCAGAGCTCCAGCATTGAGCTACATCTCCAGCCCCAAAGGTAATTTCATACACTATTTTAAATAATTTTATGTGTGAAGCAAAGTTTCAGCATTTTGACTGAGACCCATTTCAAGAGTACAGGTGTGGAATTTTCTATTTGCAGCATTTTGTCAATCAAAACTTTGTCAGTCAAAAACTTTGACTTTTGGAGCATTTCAGATTTCAGACTTTTGGATCAGTACAACCTAGATTGTGGTAAACAATGTGAGCTGCTTGTTTTAATGTGAGAATATTGGGGATTATTGTCTATAACTGGCAGCAGAATCTAGACTGGTTTTTCTTGCACCCCGGGTTCAGGCTTAGCAGGGCAGTAGCTATAGAAGAATACAGCAGGCCCCTCGTGGAGCAATGATTCTCATGGATTATCCACACCAGGATAAGCCCAGGTCGTCTTGTGGGCTCAGAGGAGTACTACTGTTCGAACAAAGATACCTGGTTGCCTTCATCAGGGTTTTTTGTATCCTTCTGAGGGGAAGAGGAGGTGTTCTTTGCTGTGGATTCTAGCACTGTGCCTAGTGATGGCAGGCATTACAGAAATATTTGTGGTCTAAATAAAATCCTTATGTGGGTACATAAAGGGAAAAATATTTTTTCAATTTATTATAAAAGATAACAAGACTGATGCCTGGCAACCACAAAGTCCTGAGTTTGATTCCCAGTACAAAAGAAAAAAAAAAAAAGAAAGAAAAAGATAACACACATGTGTGCCCAAATATAAATGAATTTTAAAAACCAACCATTTTTGCAGATCATTAGGAAAGTTATTCTAACTTTCATCAAGTTTTTTACCAGACAATTCTGTGAAGACTGGACATTGGTTTGTTTGAAATAATACAGAAAAAAACCCACATAAACACAATTTTGATTTCTTTCTTCCAGTGTTCTACCTCATGTTCCAACCTTGCCTTGTGGCTTTGCTCTCCTATGGCTGTGCCTCAGTGTTTTTGCACTATCTAGTCCCTCAGTGTGAAAAGATCTTTGCATGCTCTACCTTCCCCAATTTCACAAAGTACCAAAACTCATAGAGCACTCTATTAATCAGAACTGATCTTTCCCTGATGTCTTTCCACAGATTCCATTTGTACTCAGGGTGAAATATTGTCACCTTCCTAATTATAACCTTCACAATAAGAGGACCATAGATAGACCCTTCGTCCTTCCAGTGTCCTCTGCCTAATAACTTCTCTTGCAGAGAACGCCCTGCATTTTCCTCCAGGTACCACTTATAGCTGAGGATACAGACTTTCTCGTTGCTTTCAAAGATGGAATTTCTTTGAAACTTACTTTATCTTAAAATTCACATGAACTTTATATTCAATTCTGTGTCATACAATATTGGTAATTTCGGTATAAAAATATTTACAGTAAAGTCTAAGTAAAACTTGGACTCCAGGAATGTCACTGTTGAAGGGGGAGACCTAGCATATGACCCTGAGGATATACTTTTCTCAGTGAAACTGTGAGTAAACATTTTTAAAATGTTTGTTGAATTGAATTAAAGAAACGTAATGTTAGAAAGTGAAGACTTTGTTCCAAATGCTAATTGAAAAACCATAGCCAAGATAAACAGAAGCAGCTTATCTCTAAGCTGATATGCTGATTCCTCCTGTCGTGCTCCTTCAGCTTTCCTGGTCAGCTTGAGAAGTCAATGCAGCCAGCTGCTCTCAGAACCCACATAAAGGAAGGGTGCCTATCTGGTTTCCCACTTTTGCGAATAGTTTAGACTCTGAGCTTTGGATTCATGTATAGTTTCATGATTACATTAGAAAAAGCTGTATAAGTTTTTAGCTGACACCTAGTGTTAATGGCTGCAGAGGAAATCAAATTCAGTTTTAATGGACATGCCTAATAGAGATTTATAAAATGGTCTAGAAGAATATACAATTAATGAAAAGCATCAAGAAATAAGTAAATGGCTGAGTTTGAATGTGTAAATAAATAAAACATCCCTGATTGTTCCCTTCTGCTAAAATAGATAAAGCCAAGAGACTTGAAATCATTTCCTAACCTGCATTCCTGTGACCCAAAAGATGGTAAATGCTTCCTAAATAAATAAATAACTGAATAATAGCATAATAGTACTGGAATCCAGCATGCCATGTCAAAGAGCTCTCTGGACTCTGAGGGGACAATGCATTCAAGAAAAAAACAACAGATTCTCTTCATTATAACTAACTTCAAGTGCAATCCAATCCGCACTCCACAGAGCACTTTGGCCAGACGAAGTTACCTGAAACAAGATGTGACTTGTGTCCTTCACAACCTTTATGTATCCTAGCAAGAGCCACACTAATCTTTTCAACAGAGAATTAGAGCATGCTAAAAACTGCACAATGGAATTTTCTAGCTCCTTAGCTCTTAAATCCTTGTACAATGGAGTCCGGTGTATTAAAGGCAATTTAAAAACAGTATTTTTATAATTTCTCTCTTTAAGTATTGCTTGTATTGTTTCTCCTTCCTTGTCGGCTTATAAAACCAACAGAAAATGGAGTTTCTCGACTCTGATTTTGACAATGTAATGGAATGCCGGGCATCCACTGGCCCTCTCTTAATGCTTATTAAACTGCACTGTTCTTTGCATGGGACACTCTCGGAAACTGCCACAGTGTCATTTATGGCTTGGCTGTCTTTCTAGTGTTGCCTTGATTCTGAGCGTTTTCTGTTGCACTTGGCTGCAATTGTGTAGATGCAGTAAAATCACTGAACTGGGAAAGAGCTGCCCGCCTGCTGCTCCCGCCAGGCAAACTGTATCTGAAGAGCAACTCGTCATGGGAGCAATGCTATTTCAGTCTCGCTGTGATGGTGCACACAGGCTTAATCCACCTCACCACAGATGTAATTCACAGTAGATCCCTTTTGCTTCACTTATCACCAGAATGAGCACACACGGGGAGCTTGTTTCTCTCCCACCATTTCTCACTCACTTCCGTAATTAACATTGATCTTATTTTCCTGGATCAAAGCTGATGAAATCACTATCTAATATGGCCAGTTATATTTGCTCATTCCGATTCCCCAACAAATCTTAAATATTTTATGTTGCACTTCTTTCAAGGATTAGGTTTGCCAGCTTAGAGATTTAACCGTCAATAAAAGTAGGAGAGAATTAGAATTGCACATGAAGCTGACTGCATTGAATTTTAAAGTGAGACCAGTTATTATTAGACCCCACATGCGGAGGTATTGCATTATTTTATTATGATCCACTAACTCATTCATAGGTTAATTTGTTCATTATTCATTGGATATAATGTCACATTTAGTATTTTTTCTGAGAATTTGAAAATAAGAGGTTAGGTGTTAACATAGAAGAGTGTTTTTAAACTGTCAAACTTCATAAAAATACTACATCTCAAAAAGCTTATTTTGTTTCAATTGATTTATTCATTCACAAAATGCTGGACCCTTGCTATGAATGGGTCATCTTCTCAATTTCAAACTTAGCCTATTTCTAATGTTACATCTATCAAAACAATGCAGTGTATCATTTCATCCCCTCAGCCAATGTCTCCTATGAATTTTTGTAGCAAACCTATTTATCCTTACATGAATTGGAGGCAAGAACTGGAGTTTCACAAAGAAATGGCCTCCACTCTCTAGGAGCTCATAGTTTAGTGGGGAAGAAGCAGACAGAGAAAAGGAGAAAATTGTTAAAGACATTTTTTAAAAAGGCAACCTCATCCCTGGCAACTTCACAGTGGGTCTTCCGTTCCCTGAGCCCCACAGAAACCCGAGAAAAGAAGGGGCAGAAACCAAACAAAAGAGAAATGCTCTCTTCAGAAGTGGCTTGGGCTATTTAGAAGGTTGAAAAATTACAGTTCTGGAGTTGGAGATAATAGGAAAAGTGACCGGGAAAACGTGAAGAGGAATACAGATGTTCAAGTCTATGTGTGCCATGGTCTTGTGCCTAGATTTTATCTTTCCCTTATAGAAAATCTCAACTTTATGCAAAACAATTGCGAGTCAAATCAAAACTTTCCCCTGTACTGTGGCCTGTTGTATTTAATTAGTGCAGCTTATTTTATGGTAAAGTTAATCACATTAATGACATGTCAGGGGTGGCACAATAAACTTCACTGATTCCCAAAGGCCTTCCTACTGTGTACATGGCTAGCTCTTGAAGAGTACTGTGAGAATTGCTTTAATGTCAGAAGACGGGTCCAACTGCCATTCCACAGCATTGTGACTTTGCATAGGCTAATGGAGTTCTTTGAGCTCTGATTTCTTTATGTATGAAATGGGCATAATGATCACATACTCCCGAAGTATCTCCCGGGTTTATGGTGCAAACTGGATGTAATAATGTACATGAGTCAGCTTTAAGGCAGTGGAGCATGAAACATGAGCAAGGTATTGTCATCAATCATCCTCTTCACTATTTAAGAAGCTGAAATAAAGTCAACCTGAATTAGTTGGGAATTAATAATCAGAAAATATCTTCTTCCTGGTGTACCAGATATGGAATAACTAATTTACAAACTTGCAGTAAAAATTTATCTAAAAATCCATTCTTTGGTAATCGATGAAACTATGTCTAGGTAAACTGGATGAAAGTAAGGGGTTTGTAGACTCCGGTTCCAATGTTGCCTCCAGAACTGTGAGTGCAGTATCTGCGCATCCATACATAATGATTCTGCCAACATAGGAGCTTTACAAGAATAAGTAGGGAATATGGGAAAGCACAGCTTTTGAAAAGATTTGCATTCATAATTTTGCAGAGTTGAAGGACACAACTCACCAGCTCGAAAGCTCACGGAGTACTGAGGGTTACAAAGGTAAACACACCACCCCAGCTCTGTCACTAGTTGGCTGTGGACACTGTGACGATATTCGACTCACTGCTGTGGTTTCCTACCATCATGTGGAATTATTAATGACACTTCCTCACAGCACTGTAAGGAATTGCAAGTCCACAATTGTGCTTATCACACTGGTACAGAGCAGGTGCTCAAAGAAATGTTAGCTATCCCTACAAAGCAATGACAGTTGGACTGAATGACTGCATGGTTGTTACTAGCAACAGTGAATGACAGAGGGCAGTACCCTAAGATCCCTAAAGGGCTAGAGAAACAATAACTCAGTCTGAAGTTTAATTAAGTCTAGGTAAACTATTATTCAAAATTGAGATTAAAAATATATTTTTCAAACCAAACCAAAAAATGTTTACAATTAACCCTCACCAATTATTAAATCATGTGCTATGCAAAAAGAAATTAATTCAAAGGCTGTTAAAAGAAAGTAACAGAATTCATCATAGACAAAATAAATATTAAATAGCTACTGACTATATAGCCTCTATGATTTTTTATGTTGATAAAATGTTTTAAATTAAAATTAGATAAAATTAGATAAAAATAACAGGAGAACAAGAATTGTCCAATAAATATCTGAAGCATTTCTGTGCCCTATAGAGAAAGAAGGCTGAAATATTTTAAAACCTCAAACATTAGAAAAATATGTAGTTAAATATCTATATCTTCAAATTAAAGATATTTTCCACTGCATAAAATATGATTTATGACTTCCAAATTGCTAGGGCAAAAAAAATCAAGAAAAATGTAAACAGGAAATATAAATATGATAATATTTGTTTGCAATAGCATAAGTCAGTAAACAATATGACAGTAACCAAGGGGAAAGGAGATAAATAAGTGTTTATATAATTGCTCAGTGGTAAATAATAGATTATTAGTGTCTAAGCACTGAGGCATCTATTATTGGGCTAAAGTTGAAGGAAAAGCAAGTTACAGGTATGCATCTAATAGAATAAAATTCACACAACTGCCTAAAGTATGAAAACATGGGAAGAAAAGAGGTGAACAGAGCTAAAATTGGTAAAAACCCAGGAAATTTGCCTTATATTTCCATGTAGTGGCACATTTTTATTGTTACAATTTCTTAAATATTTGCACATCTTGCCTAGATGACTTTGCAATCATCTGTGAGCTTGTTTGACATTCTTATTCATCTTTCAGAGGTTTTTTTCCTTTTTCAAGTTGTTTTTAGCCAAATAGGTGAAGCCTAGCTGCACATTGAAAAGCCTCATTCTCCCTCCTCCCTGAGCTCTGAGCCCATGGTACAGTGGCTGAATTTGACCTGCTCTGCTCTGTCTGTATTTCAGAGAAGCTGTTTCCCATCATCTCAAACCTGCCAACTCCTCAGGCTCACTGTAAATGCAATACTGAGATGTCAACTCAATCTCCATACTCAGAATAATTGAGGCAAAGACTGTAGTTTAATTGTAAAATGTATACTTCCAAGTTATAATCCAGTTTGGCCAGACACTAGCTGTCCAAAAATATTACATTAATTACTCAGTGATTGGTGCTTTCCTTTAAAATATGAACCATATGATTACCCGCCTGTTTAGCATGCTCAGTGACCCTTGGTTCCCTAACTCCCTAATCAGGGTCCACATTTGGCACAATCAAGTTTCAGTTATCGTAAATTCATAGAATGTCTGAACTGGCCAGAGACCTTTTAGAGACCTGTTGTCCAATGAGCCTGTTTGACAGATAAGGAAATGAAGTTCAAGAGATCAAGTAGATGATCAATGGTCACACAACCGGTAAATGGTAGCAATAGGAGTACAGTTCATTTCTCTTGACTTTTGACTATTGGGATCTTGGAGTATAGGATTATACTTCTGTATTTTTAAAAAATTTCAGGAACATGAATAATGGGAGATCAGGATGTGCTGACATAGTTTGGGGTCTCTGATGTGTACTTTTGGATCGAAAGAAAAAATATGGTTAGAAAATCAGGGGAACATTGAATATTTGGGTGAGTTTTTTTGGGGGGGGTGAGTTATTTCTTATAGCAGACAAAGAAATCTTTTTCCCCAGCTTTTCCCCTGCACTTTGAGATCCAAGGTAGCAGTTTGTGTTATTTTTGTCTGTGTTACTATAACAAAATATTTGAGACTATGTAATTTATAAAGAACAAAAGTGCATTTCTGCAGTGCTGGAAGTTAAACAGTCCAAGATCAAGCATCCAGTAGGTTTTGTGTCTGGTATGGGCCCTGTCTCCTTGCAAGATAGTGCCTTGTTGTGCATCCTTTATGAAATAAATACCTTCGGAAAGTCTCACCATTTAATACTAATACAACATTAAGTTTCAACATGAATTTTGGGTGACACATTCACAGTTTTATTCACCATTGCCAAAAACTGGAACCAACTCAAAGCCTTTTACCTGTAGAAAGGTAAATATATTGTATTTCATCCATACTGTGGAATATTACTCATCAACCAGAGGGAACAAACTATTAACACACGCAATAAGATGAATGAACTTCAACTATCTTATGCTAAGTGTCAGCAACTATATAGCTCGCAGGCCAGGTCCTGCTACATCTCTTTATTTGTGTATTGTCCAAGGCTGCTTTCATGCTACAGTGGAGCAGTACAATAGGGACTAGATAGACTATAGAGCTGAAAGTATTTGATACCTGACCCTTCACAGCAAATTTACCAATCCCTGTGCTAAGGGAAGTGAATTAACATACTCTGTAATTCCACTTAAATGACACTGGAAAAGGCAAAACTACTGGGCTGAAGAACAAACCACTTGCTCCCAGGGGTTGAGTTTGGGTGCAGGGACTGACTACAAAAAGCCTGCACAAGAACATTTTGGGGGGCTGGACTTGTTCCGCATCTTCAGTATGGTGGTTCTTACGCATGTCTACGCGCTTGCGAAAGCTGGTGGAACCGACTTAACTGCATATCCCCAACCCACAAAATCTTTCTGTACGTAAACAAAAACTAAATTTAAAAAACAAGTGCTTTGAAAATGGTGTATATATTAGTCTGGGCATTTCTGGCTGCAAATTGTGGATTTAGCTTAGCGGCATAAGCGCCTGCCTTGCAAGCGGGTGGTCGTGAGTTTGATCCCCGGTAGCGATTAAAAAAATTGTGGAAACTGAAATGAAATTTAAGTAGGAAAAGAAAGATAGTTCATTTGCTCAGGGAGTTGAAAGAAATATTGTGATAGATGACAAACCTTTGTCTTGTACCTGGGATCAAACTTGTGACCTCACGCTTGTCAGAAAAGCGCGTATGCCGCTGAGCTAAATCCCTGGCCCTAGTTGACAGGGCTGGGAGAGGGGGCCCTGCAGATTCGTGGGGTACCGAGTCTCCATTTACCCTCAAGTCTTATGAACTTGGTCTCTCTCCTGTGTACCTCTTTGGTGGGCAATGGAACTGTCCTCTGGTGACCCCACTTAGCAGCCAGAGAACTTTTTGAGGGCTCATTTAACAACTCCAGGGAAGGGCTATGACTCACACCTTCATCAATCACTCCAGCTGTGAAGAAGAAAGCACTAGGATTAGCTAATCCCAACTCTGTGACCAAAGTACCAGGCTCTGTCTTGAGAAGCCTGGACAGCTCATTGAGTGAACAAAACCCAATCTCGGCTCCATCAATGTGGCATTAGCCCTCACTTAATAAAAGTAACACAACCAGTAGTTTTTCTAGTCCACACCTATTTATTTCATGGTTCTTTTCTTATACTAGGCAAACCTTGATTTGAAAGGCAGGTGTAAGGTATGTAAAAAGGTTTTAAAGCATTTGGTCAACTGGTCTGTGACTTATAAATCAGGGAGCCACTCTTAATTAAGTGTGAAAATATTTATTTCAACTCTCAGTGTATTTCATTAGCGTACTGATATTTTGAGAAACAATAAAAAAGAAATAGCCTAATGCTGTGTATAGTCCAACTTAAAAGACTTTTCTCTTTGAAGTATCAGTCTTTAAACATTTTAAGCTTCTTGAAAAAACTGTTACAAGAGAAAAATGCATAATTGTAAAAATTATGCATTTTTGCAAAAGGCATCAATCATGTTGACTAAATCCTACTTACTAATTTTTCTGGCTCAGTGTCAGCAAATTACAATCCATATTCTTTTTGAATAGAAAGCAGACATATGAAAACCTAGATTTTCTTTTCATGCAGTGTACCCCATAAAGAAATCATCAAATGAAATATAAACCTCTTTCCAAATCAGTAGCCACAGAAGTTTCATGATTTTGTTTTTCCCTTTTCCACTCTACAGTGTTACTGGATGGGTTCACTTACCCGGAGAAACCAGCTGCAAATGGATTGCACATCCCTCAGTGACCCACTGCTGAGAGAAAAGCCGGCTGCCACTGCCCAGCCTTCTGCTTGATCAACCGGGCAACATAGACCGCACAGGCTGCTCGTTTGTGGGGCTGCATTGTCGCTGACTTTTCCCCGGGGGAGAGAGTCACACAGAGAATGATTTGCCCTCAAACCCTCAAACTCGTGGCTGGAGGGAGCCAAAGCGAATGAAGCCATTGAAATACGGCTTGCCTGGAAGCCACTGTGAGCAGTTGCAGAACAATGTCATGGAGCCTCAAGTTTTAAAACCTAATTTAACAGATATCTTTGCAACATAAGACCATGCTTATCCACGCCATTGCCATCTACGCCAGCTGGAAATGGAGGCGAAGGTTTTCATTCCTGGAAAATTCTCTTTGTATTAGACTAGCTGTGCATTAACGTTATTACATATTATTTAGTTCTCTTTCTATTTCACTTCAAGTTGAAATGATGTATGATACATAAAGGTGAAGACTTTTTAAAAAATGTATTATTAGGGCGAGTCATAAAATTATCCATTAAACCCAAACCACCACTTCATCTTACGCAAGGCCAGTCTGATCCGACCAGAGTCCATAAGAGCAGCAGTTTGAGACCTGATCTGTTGGTTGCTATCAGCCTTGTGGTGATGTGGGGGAATGATCTGAATTTCTTCTGTTTTCCAGAATCAGAGACAAGTGCCAATTCCAAGAACAAAAGTGCCTCCCACGTTCCAGTACAAACAGTGATTAGAAGTACTTCTAAGAGTCTGTAGGTTTATCCCACACTGAGGTCACACCTCCCCCTCCTCCCCTGCGTCCTGGAGGGTGAGCAGCAGGCTGGGGGCAGGGAGGCGGCAGGGGCTGAGGAGGCTTCTGCACTGCACCTAGAGGCCTGACAGCTGCGTGCAGATCTTTTCATATGCCTCTCATCTCCATGATAAAATTATATCAGTAAATGAAGAATTTAAGGCATTTTAAATTTTAGGCCAATATGTTTATGCCCCTTCTAAATTGATTTATCTACTGTATTGTGTAAGTTTTAAATCTGCTTGAGTTTCTTAAGAATTAGATGTTCCATCCTTTAGATTCTAGGAACATAGATACATTACTGTCATATAATCTATCATGCAACACACTCTGTGGCTTTGTTACACCATCAAAAGTCAAAGAAGAATTGATATTATCCAGTTATTTTGGGGAACCAAGCTTAGAATATAAGCAGATAGGATATCTATATAAACAGGTTCCTATGAAACATATTCAAATGATTTGTGCTTCAAAATGCACTAAAACAAGTAATAATGAGTGGAAAAAATACAATATGGAAAAGGTATTGATTTTTGTAAATGTCACACCAGCAAAAATAATAAAATATTAACAAAATATTCCAAAAAGAAGTATATTTAATTGTTTTAAAGTTTTTTTGTAAAAAGGAAAAATTTAGTCATTCACATTGATCTATTATGCTAATAAGTAACAGTATGGTAATGAATAACATTACAGTAATGAATACCATAGTTTCTATTTTCAAGCCTCAGTTTTGCCAAGATAGATCTTATTTACATATTCATTTTCAATGATTGGATAACCAAACTTTGCAACCTATTCTCCCTTCTGATGATTCAAGAACATTTTTTATTAATTTTAATTTTAGAAGCTTTTTTTAAACGTGAAGTAACATATACACAAACAGTAAAGAAAAGCTGTAAGTGTAAGGGTCAATTTGGCAGAAGTTTGCACCAACCCCATTTCATAATAAATACTAGTGATTGCAATACCAACCATGTCTGGTACAGTTTTTTCTTTAGGATCTATTCTAGTAGCTTTCAATTATCTCCAGTCCAAAGAAAAAGTTTCACAAAAAGATCTTGATCAGCAAATGCATAGAAGTTTATACTCTATAAAAAATTTCCAAAGTTTTTCTTCAAGTCACAAGAATCAGAAACATTATTTGATCCTTTGCTTGCTAGTAATGTATGGCCAGCATCTTTTGTTTGTTATTTCTCCTGGCAGTTTTCTTCAGAATTTGATTATTTTTTTCCATGGAAACCTCCATTTTTGTATGGTAATACAGAGGAAATCTTTTCCTCTACAAATTTAGTCTTGAATGGTTAGGGGGTCTAAGAATTAATTATTTGTACATGTGGGTAGACACTTTAGAGAAAGCAACCCTCTGAGCACTTAGGGATAAAGGTTTCCATAGAAGTTTTTAGGGTTTCAGAGAATGAAACATTCTGATGAGGCTTTTTTGAACAATTTCTTTTTGAATACCCCAGTGTCCAAGGTCATTGCCTCCCTGATTGGAGACCTTTCCTGGGGTGTGTGCAGACTGGCGTACAGTTGTTTTAGGAAGAGGATGCAAATTCAGATAAGAGGTCTTCCTGAATCTGCTACAGCTCTGCTGTTTTCACTTGGATGCCATTTTGGTAGGTTTGGCGTTACATGGCGTAATTGTAGTGTTCTTGACAATTTCTGTGTCCTGATCTTTAAACAATAAGTGCGAAACTCATTGTTCACAGTATACTCTCAAGGCTGAGTTTCGACTGTCTGCAAATATTTTGGGATCTTATTAACATCATCTAAAACTTCACACTGGAGAAAGAGATGACTCAGAAAAAAAATTTCATGTGACAAAGAAAAATTCACATGAATCCTCTTAGCTTCACATTTTATTTTGGAGAGTGTAGTACTTTGAATGTCGAAATAAATTTTTCAAACTCGTTTGAACAGTGCAGTTCCACAATGAACATTTCATCCAGGCCGGGCCCATCTTTCAATGCTCTATACACATTCTGCAGTTTTTCCTACCAATCATGTGAGAATTAAATGAATGAATAAAATTTTCCAAATTTCCAAAAAAAATGCATAAAGTAGTACTTCCAAAAGAGTGCACACTGCACAAATATTTTTTAAAATTATGTAAGAAGTTGGGAGCCATTCCTGTGAGTCTGACTGCCATCACTGTGATCATCTGTCGTCAGTTAAGCTTTGTCTTATCACTGACCATGACAGCTGATTATGTCTGTCCGTCTTCACTCACTGTTTCAACTTTTCTGGGGACTCAGCATCAGTCTTCCACAAGTAACTCAAGAGACCCCAAAATTACTCCTTTACTTCAACTTTGCCATCTTTGTGCATATCTGACCACCGTGGATATTTCATCAATGTTGGGAACAAGCAATTGTTAGCACAATCACTAAGGATTGTGCTTTTTAAAATATCTACCCCTTACCAAATTGTGCCATTGTTTTAGTATTTCATTGTTTCTTGATCCATTCTTTCATTTGCAACTTACATCTGAGATGAATACGTACTTCTGAGATAAAGAAATACAAATGGCAAATAAATATATGGAAAAATGTTCAACATTACTGATCATTTAAGAAATGCAAATTAAAACAACACTGAGATTCCATCTTACTCCAGAAAAAAATGGGCATCACGAAGAAATCCACCAATAACAAATGCTGGCAGGGCTGAGGGAAAAAAAGAACACTTCTCCACTGTTGGTAAGAGTGTAGACTGTTGCAGTCACTGTGGAAATCAGTGTGGAGATTCCTCAAAAACTAGGGTTGGAGATCCCATTCAATCCAGTTATTCCCCTTCTGGATATTTTCTCAGAAGAACTGAAAACATCATACACAGCGATATATGTGCACCTATGTTTACAGCAGTACAATTTGTAGTAGCTAAATCTTAGAAACAACCCAAATGTCCATCAACTGAGGAATGGATAAAAAAGATGTGGTATTTTTATATCATGGAGTACTACTCAGCTATAAAGAAAGATAAACTTGAGGCTTTTTATAGCTAAATGGATGCAACTAGAGACCATACTCATAAGTGAAATAAATCAGACTCACACGTGTAAACATTGTATTGTCTCCCTTATGTAAAAAACTGAAAGTGTAAATAAGATTTAAAAAGTACAGTAATTATTCTGAAATGAAAAGGGAAGAAACTGCTCAAAAGGAAAGAACAAATATGATGGAGTGAGAAGAAAAAAAGAAGGAAAAAATTTTATATATATATAAAATAATTATACTACTAATATCTATTAGTTCATCAAAAAGAATAGTTTGTACTTTCATTATTTGAATATCTTTTTATGCTTATATCTTGTAATCTGAGCAACTATTTTGAAGATAACAATATGCAATATATTAATCATTATTAATCTATTATTTTGTTTGGAATTCTATATCATCATTTTTATTCTTTTTTCATCTTAAAATTTAAAAAGAGGGACATATTTCAACTCTAAATATTCAAATTCTGTAAGATATTGATGTACAAAGTGAAATTTACATGGATTAACTAAGGATGTCAAGCTGACGTTTTGCTTTGTTATATAATTTATACAAACACAAAAGTTCTAAGGGATCTCATTGAATAGCAGAAGTGAAGTTCTCTATATTTCTTTCTCTTTATAATCTCTGTGCTATAATTACTTAAATTTGATTTTCTGTTTGAAGAGGAGGATGTGAAGTACTACAATGGTTGTACACAAATCAGATTTTACTAGTTATGCAATTAGTCTTCATGAAGATCACAAATTACTGAATTCTTGTGTGTTGGAAACAGCTAACTAATGGAAATTTCTCCAAATTCCATATAAAATAAATATTTATCAAAGGTTAGAAATAAAATATATTTGAGGTGTGTATATAAACAACAACTATTAATAGCTCTTAGAAAAACAAAAGATATTTATAGGGAGAATTATTTCATCACTGGTATTGTTTACAATTGTTGGTATATCCTGATGAATTTTTAAACTGACTCATGGTTGGTTTTAATTTTTTTATAATACATGCGTTGCCTTATCGTCTGTGAAGGGCAGAACCTTCTCACCATCCTGACCTTGGTGCTCCACTGGTCCCCAGTGATTCTTCACCTAGGAGAATCATTTTTAGGACCACAGTCTTGTGTAAAAAGGGGAAGACAGTTTTCTCAGTTCCCGATCGTTCTCTTGGCCATTAAGTGTGATGACACACCACACGTCAGTGTTTCTGAGTAGGAAATTTGACATGGTATAGCACATCCTGAGAGAGAGATGCCAAGACTGCTCCCAAATTTCAGGTGTATGCCTGGGACAGAGGCTCCAGAATTGGGCTCTGGTGCCTAGGAAAGGTGTTTGGGTATGTCTAGAGTCTTGGACAAATAAATGTCATCAGCAAAAGAGTAAGAACGATACCTCAAACCATGGAAGAAGGGCCAGCCCCACTGACGCTAAAAAGGAAATTAATTTGCTCTGCACAGCTTCATAAGGACAAAATATGTTTTCATTTTCAGTCCCCTAACCTCAACACCCTTCTCTACTTTCTCATCCAAGCCTCTGGAGGCTCAAGCTAATCTGTGCTAGGCAAGGAGGAAGAGGGGAAAAGAGTGAAGTGAGACCTTTAAATTTGAGTTGAGATAAATTTTAAATGGGGGGGCTATCTCCACAAAGAGTTAATAACCAAGCATGTTGACAAGCTCTGGATTGAATCTGGAGTGCCTTTGAGGGACCGTATTATGTAACAGGAAAAATACATCCAAGGAGACTGTCAATAGAGTAATGGTTTGGAGGGGGGAAACCCCTGGAAACTTTAACTTTTGTGCTTAGAAAAATGCACATTCTTCCTTGACCACTGAATAATGACTGTATTCCATTTTATTACCAACTGAACTGATGTAATTGTGTTCCCTCTCTGCTGACTGTGAGCCAGAGAGTTTTGTCCTAACTGAGTGGTTGTCCTTTATATTTTCTAGGAATTGTGCTGGAAGTGGGGACATTTAGTTTTGAACTTTTTTCGAAAGAGATGATTGTATGACCTCCAGCACGTGCAAAATCCTGCCTCAAAAATTAGCCAAAAGTTACTGCGTGAATCATGGCAACTTATCCTTTTCAAATGTGATTTCTCCCTTTTTTCCCCATTCTATTCTATTTTTTTCTTTAGATTTGTTCTGTTTTGTGTCCTCTGGGACACACTGAGAAGTGCCCCATACTTTTCTTTTAGACTAAGTAATTACAAAGTCCAAATGATTTCTTTTTATGCAAATATCGCCTAAATTGTTAATGTACTCAAATCTCCCATTTAAAAAATGACTAGAAATTATTAAATTTGAGTTATGTACCCATAAGGTATTCCATTATTAGAATGCTGAAAAATCTTTTAAGGCTATCGATTGCATTGGGCTATAAAATTACTTCTCTTGATTGTGTTTACAGAAAAAGCACTTTCAAAAGTGCTTTGTTTTGGGACCCCCTTTCTTCTCAATAGGGAGCTCTGAGGTACTGTATCACCAGGAACAAAATTTCTAAGGATTTTTTTAAAGGGATAGGCAAATTTCACTATAGCCATTATTATCTTAGATGTCTTTCAATATAGTTTTTCAAATTTCAGATGCTCATGAGAGTATATTTGCTAATATTACAAATAATAGAAAAGAGTCCAAGGAAAACAGTGGTTCTAATTCTTCATTTGCTTTCATAGGGAAAAGGCCCATTTTAAAGTTGTGTGATGTGTGTGTGTGTGTGTGTGTGTGTGTTTGTATGCACACTCCTGATTTAAATACCCATCTGAATTTCACGCCTAGATTTTGTCAAACTCGTATTCTCCCAAATGGCTGCAGACCTCTGCTAAAGGTCATGTCATGTAGCTTCTAGAAATAAGTAAGGAGTAAGGGATTGTGCAGAGGATAGATGAGACTTGAAGCAGATAGGATCAGCTAGACCGGTGGTGCCTTTTCCTGAGCCTAGAAAGTGAACCTGCTATGAGGTATATTGTCTATGCCTTTCAAAACCCAAATTGAATAGTAGCAGTAGTCTCATGTTTGTAAAGTCGAGTTCTCTAGAGTGTATACCATATAGTCACATATTTTAAAATTTACTACTCTCCATGATTAGCTTATGAAGTAGTTATGACTACTCCCATTTTGCAAGTTATTAATTTACTTTTATAAATGGGCCTTATAAGCCAACCCCAGATCAATAGGTGAATCTGCTTCTACAAATATCTTGAACATTGGCTGTCTTTTTCTGGGGTATAAAGCTTCCATCAATGAACTTGAGGACAATCCCCAGAACCCTATCTGCCCGCAGCACACAGAAACCTCCTCCACATCACTCCTGAGGTTGTCTAGCTGTCACACTGACAATACCAATATAGGGCCGGGGATTTAGCTCAGTGGCTTAAGTGCCTGCCTGGCAAGCGTGAGGTCGTGAGTTCGATCCCCGGTACCAAAAAAAAAAAAAAAAACAATATAAAAGGGGAGATTTCTCCTTCAAAGGTGACACTATTTTCCATAGGAGCTACCATTACATGTTTGACACGATTGGCCACTTTAAAGTTCATATACTTAAGAGGGGGGACCTCAAGGTGTAAATGATTAGGATACAGATTAAGTTTCACATCTTCATTTAATCTGACTCATGGTAAAAGAATCAAATATCCTCTTTTTGTCTCTTGTTTTATATCCTTCTTAATAGTTCTAATCTGCCTGTTGTTCCTTAGCTGAAGCAAAGTTTCGTGATTCCAAGAAAAGTGGGATCTTTCTGTTTGGGTCCCAGGACTCCTCTGAGACCCTTGAAGTAAAGCTGCCATCTGGGCTCCGACAATCTGCCCAGGCATTTTGACTGATTCTAGAATTGGGTGGAGGGCTCTAGGAGGGGGCCAGCAATTCCTGGAGGGAAGGAAGGGCTCTATCTTGTTCATTTTCTGCTGCCAGAACCTAAGACAGTGCCTGGTATGCCTGATGCCCACTACAGGCTCTGTCAGCATTGACAGAATTAATGAATGAATGAATGAATGAATGAGAAATTTGTGTTCTCTGGTCCTATTGAGGAGAAAAAAACTAAAACTAAAGAATTGGTTGTGAATTGGTCACAAATGTGGTTGCTAGTGACAAAAGCAGGACCTGAGGTCAGATTCCCAATCCATTTCCTCTCTAGATGTAACATGTGGGCCTGTCAGTTACCCCTGCAGTGCTGGCAGGCAGACATCCTGTGGGTCTCCTCAGCTCTGTTAGCTGGTCCTCTCCCTGTGACCATTTACTCACCCGAACCTGACCGCTAAAGCTTATAATTTCTCTAAAAGTTCCGCTGTTGTCATCGTAATGTACAATGTCCCCTGGAGTCCCATTTCACCTGGCAAGTGGTGAGTTATCATAGAAAAAGTATCTAACTGGGCAGGGATTTAGCTCAGTGGCATAAGCATGTACCTGGTGTGCACGTGGTCGTGAGTTCGATCCCTGGTACAAAAAAAAAAGAAAGAAAGAAAGAAAAAAATATATATATATATAACTAGAAAGCCTCTAACCTACAAAACCTGCCATGAGATATTATTAGTTATTCTATTATTGTATTATGTTGAACAGGACCAACATTTTATATCCTTTTATATCCTAATTATTTATTACAAAAAGGTCAAATGATGATAAAATTTTAAATTCTTCAAAGCTTGCCAAAGTGCTCTCTACTAATTGCAAGTGTGAGCTCTGGTCCCAATACCTTGTATCCGTCTGCCACCAGGAAGCTGCTACAGAAACAAGGACAACTATATATTCCACTCATGAATGGCATAGCTGGAATTCACACTCAAAAACAATGTCAACCAAAGAAAAGGAGCTTCAGAGTGACAGAAGAAAGCATGTTGAACAGGTTGTATCATTTTTTGTGAATTTTTAAATGCTCAAAACATAACATTATATCTTCATTACTTATAAGTGTATTTTAGAAAATATAAAATAGATGGGGGCTAAACTCGTGCAATTCTCAAGAAGCAATTAAGGTGCAAAAGACAGATGAACAAAAGGACTTCAAATTTAGCTGATTTTTGTTTACATTTACCACACACACATAGAAGGAAATATGACCAATGTTGAGAACTGCTGGCTTCAGGAGTAGGTTTATGGTTTGCTATAGTACTTATTTTAAAACATATTTCAAATACAAAATTAAAAGGCAAAGGAAAATGATAGATTCACTCACAGCATACTGTTCTATACTGTATATTTTCCATTTGACAATGTATCTTGGAGAATTTTATCATTTTAATGTACACAGACCAACTCATTCTGAAATGGCTATATATCACTGAGCTGTACACTCTAAAATGGTATTCATTTAACATGGTAAATTTTGTGCTATGTGTATTTTATTGTAGTTTTTAAATCACCACTGATTGCATGGTATTTCAACTACTTTACGGGTCTCCTGTGAATGAACATTTACATTGTTTCTGGGTTTTTTGCTATCACAAATAGTGCTGTAATGAATTTATATTTACATTTATATTTTATCACATGCATTTCACTGTGAGTAAAAGATTTTTATAAAATGGCTTTAGTTCACCATAACATTTTGAGTGAATTTAAAAATTCACTCAATGACTAGATTTGGGGAAATTTTGGATATATTCATTTATAAATTAAATATTTGAACAAGGTATTTCATTCATGGAAATTATATTTTGTGACAAAATCACCAGTCTTTCTACTATTTATAAGTTCAAAATGTGATTTTAGTTAAAATTTCAGTATCACAAGTTTTAAAATGTTGGCTTAAAATTTAACCCTTGGGAATCAATTTTTTAGTCATTTATATCTCAGCAAGGTTGAGCTAATCAGCTTTTTTAAAATTTAAGTTTATTGGTCCAATTTAGATATACACGATGATCACAGCCACCATAGGGAATTTATACCCGACTATGATACATCCCAGTTCCTCTTTTTCCCCATTCCCATCCCCTCTTTTTCACCCCTCTTCCCTTATTTATAAAGCCGTTTCCACTTTATCCTTCTTTTCTTATTTTTTTCTTTTCCCTTCTTTCCTTTTCCCTCCCACTCCCTAGTTCTCACAGCCAAATAAAGCTTGAAGACATTACTGTAGTACTGACAAAAATCGACCAAAAGCAGAGGCTACCGTTCCACGAGGCAAATTTATCTTTCAAAATTGTGCGTGGAGCTCATTATACAAAGTTTTACCTATTTCACTTATTTAATAGAGATTTTTAGTTTTCTTTTCTCAAAGGAAATTTAAAAACTAAAGTAATGACAATGTTAAAATCTGTGTCAGGGAAAAGCTGGAGACAGATGCCTCGTATTGCTGACTGCCCTGTATGCTTTCATTCTAAAATTCCTCTCAGGCTGTGTCAGTACAGACGTTATGTTCAGTATTTCAATGGACTCTCATTTTCAGGGTTTCACATTTTATAGTCTAGATTACAGGAACCAGTGTTTGCCTGCAAGTCTGTGTGGACACATTTTATTTAGGACACACTGTGAGCGCAAGCATGTGCAAAATCCAAAGTCCGTACATGAAAGGGTGAGATTGGCATGTCTCCCTCTGCGCTCCCTGGCTCACACACGCACACACACACACACACACACACACACACACACAGCACCATGGAGAAATCACCGGCCAGCATCCGCCGGCCTCGTCAGCATTCTTGTATTGCCACGGAACGTGGGAGGAAGGGCTGCCCTGTGTACCCACCGGTCCGAGGCGTCCCTCCGCCTGGGTCTGCAGCCTGATTCCACCCCCGCGTTCCTGTCCAGGTCTCTGGGAAAAGCTGGTCTTCACTTCGAGACTCCGCCCTCCGAGCCCACAGAGGTTGCAGCCCTTGCCTTTCATTCTCGCTTTGTTTCCACAGGAGCCTGGGAGTCCGCACATCCCCCCCACGCAACTCTGCTCAGGAGCCCTAATATCCAGGAAGGAGGGTGCATGTTAAAGAAAAAATGCAGAGAGTGGCGCGCGTTAATACCCTTCCCAGAGCAGGATGGCGTGGGGCAGGGCGCCCCTGCTTTGGAGACAGTTGCGAGCCTGGCTGCAGACACGCAGGCACCACTTAGCAACAGCCATGCTGCCTCGCTGCCAAGCCGCCTCAACAACCTGTGATGGAAGAAATCACTTTAAATTTCAGCTCTGATAAATACATAAAAGGCAAGTAAAAAGACAGATTTTTGAAGTCTACAGCAAATGAATGCCTTTACAAAAAGAAAAAGAAAGAAAAGACATTCGTGTCCTGTTGACATATAAATAGCTCGCCCTGGGCAGGTGTGTGTAATTTTAACTGACAGGCAGCCTTGTCGTGGAGGAGCGGAGCGCAGACTCGCTTGTCCCCTGAGCAGGATTGATTCTCCGCAGCCAGAATGGCGCACTTGGCACCTAGATAATTTGTCATGAATTGGATTTTCCTTCAGCCTACCTTATCAGTGACTCTCTTTTGCTACTTAGAAGCATATTGACAAAAAATGTTTGGGAATTCTGTTACAATGCTGGAAAGGCTTTAAGCCTTCCTTGCATCCTGTAACCTAGCAATGTCACCCCTTAAATTTATACCCAAAAGAGCTGAGACCTGTGTTCAAGCAAATACTTACTTACGCATAAATGTCTGTGGCAGCAGCACTACTCAAAATAGCCAAAAGGCTGGAAACAAGCAAACGTCCAGGAAGGGATGAAAAGTAAATAAAATAGAATTCCACCCTAGAAGAGAATGAAGTATCAACGCTCACTATGGTGTGGATGAACCCAGGCAGTGTTCTGCTAAGTGAAAGAAGCCAGCCACAAAAGATCACATGTCATCTGATTCTATTTACAGGAAGCATCCAGAAAAGGTAGATCCATACAGACAAAGCAGGACAGTGGTACCCAGGGGCTGGAGTGAGAGGCTGATGAGGAGTCTCGAAGGTATGTGGTTTCCTTTGAGGGTTATGAAAATGATTTGGAACTAGATAAAGGTGATGTATCACAGTATTGTGGATGTACTAACAGGTACTTAACCAGATTCTTTAAAACAGTTAATTTTATATTATATGAATTATATCTCAATTAGAAAGAGAACAAAAGTTGAGGAAAATCTATTTGTGTAGAAATGCAGTAACAGACTGAAGGCTCAGGCACTGACAATCTAACTTTAAAAAGCAGGTGTCACAGTACAGTGGGTAAGGGACAGTTATTGCTGAACAAAGGATGCACATGGAGGGTAGAGCAAAGAGGACTGGCTCAGAGCTGAGCTGTAGAACTCCCAGCAGAGACTTGGTGGTTAGCTCTGGGGATTTGGAGAACTGTTACTTAAGAACAACAGTTAAGTACCAACTAGTGATTCTCAGCCTTTTGAGCCATGGAAACATTAGAGAGCTGATAAAAGCTATGGATATCAACTTCTGAAAAAAAAAATCACACTTGTAGATATATGCAAAGTCTTGCACATAATTTGTGGGAGGCAACATTGGTATACCTGTGGCATTAATATACCTTTTCCTCTGGGTGAAAGAGCACTGTGGTAGAATAAAAAGTGTACCCGGCTTTCAAGCCCAGAAAATCTGGATTTGCTAATGAGAGACTTCTATTTACAGCCAGTCCACAATATAATCTGAGCATATATATCCTTCAGAGTTCTGTCCTCATCAGAGCTCTGTTGAGCTCATACTTTTTCAAGAAATCAAGTCTTCTGCTTCAGCCAGAACCAGCACTATTGCTAGTTACCTCACCTGTTTCCTTGCTATTCAAATCAAACAGAGCTGTTCTGCCTGCCAGACTATATATAATATTGATAAAAGTGATCAGTTTGGAAGGCAAGATGGAGTCTGTTCCCTGAATGGCCTAATGTTTAGGAAATACTTGGGAGCATGTTCTTACATTATAACCACCAGCTTCCCAAAAGTGGCTGATGCCTGATTACATGTGTTACTTAGTTCTTTGTGCTTCAGGTTTCTCCCTGATTGGAGCAACACCCACATCCTGATTTTCTATGGGATTCTTACTCCCCGGAATCCTGCACTGCACAGCCCAGAAACCGAATGGTGTACCCTCCATAGACAGGTTACCTGGGGGGCTAGAAGAGATGGTTTATGCCAAGTCCCTAGTGCAGATCCTGGAAGTAACCAAGCCGGTCAAGGGCAATAGGGAATAGAGTATGCAGGTGACAAAGAGGCCAGTTCAGGGCTCAGCATCTCATGGTGATTTAGGCATCCTTGGCACACTTCTTAAGTCTCGTAGGCTGATCTGGGAATCTGGGAAGAGGGTGGGACACAGCCTTGGAAATGCTTAGCAAGTAGGTCACAGGCCATCTTAAGGCCACTAAAAGCTCTGGATGCTCAACCCTCTCACCAGGTAGCCACTATGACAAGTGAGGCCACGACTCCTTGAGGAGAAACCCTTGCTGGAAACAACTCACTGCTACCCAATGCATGTCCTGGGCAGCTCGGTGGCAAAATCTTGCTGCAGTCATCTCATCTGCTGAGAACCTGGTGGGTTAGGACTGTAGGATTAGCAATTAAGGTGGGAATTCATTTAGCATGATGTTGGCTGTTGGTTTGTCGTACGTACGTGGCTTTTATCAGGTTGAGATAAAGACCATCTATTTCAATTTTCTCTAGGATTTTTAACCACAAGTGGGTGTTGGACTTTGTCAAACTCTGTATCTATTGAGATGGTCATATGGTTCTTGTTCTTGGCTCTGTTATTATGGTGTATTACATTTAATTGATTTGCATATGTTGAACCATCTCTGTGTCCCTAGGATGAATCTTACTTGGTCATGGTGTATAATCTTCTTGATGATTTGCTGCACTCTGTTTGCCAGTATCTTAACTGAGGATTTTTGCATCTATGTTCATTAGGGAGATTTGTCTGTAGTTGTATTTTTTGACTGGATCTTTCTCTGTTTTTGGTATCAGGATAGTGCTTGCTTCCAGGAATGAAATATTGTTTCCCTTTTAATTTCATTAAAGAGTTTGAGAAATAGTGGCATTAGATCTTCTCTAAATTTCTTGTAGAATTCAGCAGTGAATCGATGAGAACCTAAGAGTTTTCTTTGTTGGTAGGTTTTAAATTACATCTTCAATTTCATTGACTGATATTGAATGATTTAGAATTTTTATATCTTCATGATTCAACATTTGTAATTCATATGTGTCTAGAAATTTGTCCATTTCTTCTAGATTTTCCATTTTATTAGAATACAAGTTCTTGAAGTAGGTATTGATGATCTTCTGGATTTCTGCAGGATCTGTTGTAATTTCACTCTTTTCATTCTTAATTGCATGGCTTAGAGTCATTTCTTTCCTTCTTTTTTTTTTTGAAAAGGGTTTGCTAAGATTTGTCAGTTTTACTTAATCTTTCAGAGAACCAACTCTTTGAGTCATTGATTCTTTTTATTGCTTTTTTCGTCTCCATTGCATTAATTTCTGCTCTAATCTTTATAATTTCCTTCCTTATACAAGCATTCAGCTTGACTTGCTTTTTTTTTCTAGAAGTTTATGGTCCAACATTAGGTTATTTGTTTGAGCTCACTGTTTTTCTGGTATGGGAATTCATTGCTACAAATTTCCCTCATAGGACTCATAGGACTCATAAGACTGCTTTCATTGCATCCCAATACGTTGTATTGACATTACCATTTAATTGTAGAAACTATCCAGTTGCTTCTTCAATTTCATCTCTTGTTCACTGGTTGTTTAGGAAAGTGTTATTTAATTTCTATGTGTTTATGAAGTTCTTGTTGTTACTTTTGCCATTGATTTCCAAAATCATTGCACTATGACCATATCTGCAAAATGACCATACTTCCAAAATTGTTTTACAGATTCAGTACAATCCTGATCAAAAATGCCAATAGAAAATCTCACAAAATTAGAGCTAATAATTTGAAAATTCATTTGGAACCAGAAGAGAACTAGAATAGCCAAAGCAATTCTGGACAACGAAGGCAAGCAGGGTACATCACAATCCCTGACTTGAAGTTATACTACAGAGCTACTGTGATAAAAACAGCATATTAGCAAAAACAGACCTGTGATAAGTGACAGATTAAAAGATGCAGAAACAACTCCAAACACACTTGCCACCTTATTTTTGACAAAGGAGCCAAAACCTTCACTAAAAGAAAGATAGCCTTTTCAATAAATGGTGCTGGAAAAACTGCTTTCCACATGCTGAAGATTAAAACTAGGCCCCTGTCTTTCACCTTGTACTAAACTAAAATTAAAATGGATCAAAGATTTAAATATTAAAGCAGAAACACTAAATCTGCTAAAAGATATAATAGAACTCTTGAAGACACTGGTATAGGCAAAGACTTTATGAATAAAACTGCGATTACACAGTAAATATCAAAAAGAATCAACAACTGGGATCTTATCTCATTACAAAGCTTTTGCATAGGAAGCGAAATCACCAACAGAGTGAAGAGACAACTTATAATGTGGGAAAAATGTTTTTGCCAGCTGTTTCTTATGACCACTATCTAAAATATATGAAGAACTAAAAAAAAAAAAAAAAACAGACCCAAATGTAAAGACCCAATTCAAAAATGAGCATCTGAAATGAACAGACACTTCTCAAATGAAAAAGTAGAAATAGAAAATAAATATATGAAAAAATATTCAACATCACTGGTCATTGGAGGGAAAACAAACAACGCTGAGACTTCAGAATAAATGGTTACTATCAAGAAATCAACCAATGATGAATGCTGGCAGGGTTGTAGGGGAAAAGGAATCCTTATATACTGCTGTTAGGAGTGTAGACTGGTGCAGCCACTCTGCAAATCAGTGTGGAGATTAAAAAACAAAACAAAACAAAAAACTAGGACTAAAGGTTCTATTTGACCTAGCTCTTTCCTTTCTTAATATCTCCCCCCCCAAAATTAAAAGCAATATATGCACACCTATGTTTATAGCATCACAGGGGTTTTTTTTGCATTTTTTTAGCATCACAGTTTTTAATAGCTAAATCTTGGAAGCAACCCAAATGCCCATCAACTGACAAATGAATAAAGAAGATCTATGGTTTTCTTATACAGTGGAGTACTACTCTGCCATGAAGGAGGATAAACTTGAATGTGCTGGATCCTAACCACTAGACTACCAGAGAAGTGCTAAGAAGGATAAATTTGAGACATTTCTAGCCAAATGGATGCACCTTCAAACCATAATCTTAAGTGAAATAAATCAGACACACATATTCAAACACTGCATTGTTTCTCTGGTGTGGGAAACCAAAAGTGTAAATAATGACCAAAATTCACAATAGATATTGGAAAATGGGAACCAAATGTTTAAATGAGCAGAAGAACAATGAAATGGGAAGAGGGGAAGGATACAACAAGCGCCAGGAAAAAAAAAAGAATAGGAAGAAAAATTGAAAACAAAGCTTTTATAGATAAGCAGTTGTTAAAGGGTCAAAGGGTGGGGAGGGGAATGGGAAAGAAAGACGCAGCAAAATACGTTATATACAGGTACAAATTCCTTACGATGAATGTTTTCATTATGCATATCTAAAATATAAAAGTAAAAAAAAATATTGCAACAGATTTCTCACAGCTTGTTTCAATATAGTCATTGTTCCCTTGCCTCACCCCCTGTTCTTGTCTATGCTGTGCCTCCAAACTGCTCCATCTGGCTGACTGAATCCCTGAGCTGGTGAGGCCTGATACCCCTGGCTCCTTCTTTCCCTAGAAACTCACACCTAGAAACGTGCAGCTGTGAAACTGCTTGGGATTCAAATCTCTCCACTCAATTACTTTCAACTTTTCACCTCTTTTTTCAAACACCCAACATCCTCTTGTAGTGTCTGAGATTCAGAGCCCCAAAACAGTGAGGGGAAGAAGTGCAGATGGAAGGGAGTCCTGGGTGAGTAGGTGGGTGAACTGGGGTATTGTGATTGGAGACCTGCCAGTCCACAGAACAAGGGGTGATTGTCAAGAGTATGTGCAATAGGTTCATGCCTGGTACCAAAAAAAAAAAAAAAAGTATGTGAAATAGGATTTCAGAAATGGTGATGAGACAACCTGGAGTGAGGCACAGATGGTAGAATGTGCTGAGGGTGAGGAGCAAAGTGGATTAAGAGCAGAGAAAAATGAGTGTCAGGGGTTAGTTGATCAAGCACCGGAGAGGCAGGAGAATGAGTCAGCCACCAGTAAGGACCACAAGGGCACGAGGGCACAGCTCTGGCCAGCAAAACCACAGGGCTGTTGGCTTGGCTAAAGCAGAGGATTCTGATGGGGGAACGAGGGTTGGGAAAAGGCCCTTTTCATGGGTGTTGGAAAGCAGCACTGAGTCGAGAGGCTGCAGAAATGGTATCTTAAGAGGTGACTGGAAGGGAATTAAGGAAAGAAAGTGAATTTGAGGTTGGAGAGTTTTTAATACAAGTTTAGTTCCAAATGTACAGGATTCTGCTGTTTTCCCAAATGCCAAGGTACTACAGTATGGGACAGCAGGTGTCGAAGCCCACCAAATTCTAAATGCCAAAGGAGAGAACCAAGCTGAAACATAAGCAGGTGAACTGAGTCCTATATTGATGGAGTCTATGGGGCAAATCTGGGACTCTGAGGGGGATGCAAAGCTCAACTTCCACAGGGTCAGGGGCAGAGGGTAGGTAGAGGAGGTGACGCACAACCACCTGGACCACTTCTCCCTTTGTGAGCAGGCCCGGGTGCAGGGTCACTGCCTTTATTCCTCTCATGGTTCTCTGGTTGATCTTCCTGACCTCTGGGTCCTTTCTGTCAAATGTCTCAGAGGTAAAGAGACAGTTTCCAGCTTATAAAGTTTCCAGTTATGAAATGCTAGCATTTGGAATTTTCTCAAGTCTTCCTGATTTCTTTCAGATTCTTATTCTTATAGAACAACACTGAATTTGAAAAAAAGCCTCAGGGATAAACAGGCCATTCCGCACTTTGTTTGTGGGATCTTTTCCATTAACACCATCTAGAATATGAATCACTACTTTTATTTTTCTTAGTTAAAAAAGATTTTGTGAGTTACAAATAAAAAATTTTGCTTTGCAGTTTGATTGTGTTTACATTTGCTGTCAGTGAGCAGTTTGCACTCACAATACTTCTGACACCAACATGGTGTCCAGTAAGTCAGCTCAGTTCAACTTTGACATCCTCTAACCCTGGTAGCATCTCCAGTTAGTGTGCTCAGTCCCACAAGGCTGCTTCTCACTTCCTATGCCAATGCCGAGTCTCTCACCATGTGTACAGCCGACAGACCAACTATAACTCAGGGGTTCCCAACCCCCCTCAATTTGCTAGAGAGAGTCACACAATCAGGAAAGCACTGTGCTTATTTCATTAGAAAAGGTAGAATGAGAAACCTACAAATGGAAGAGATAAAGAGGGCTGGGGAGTGTCACATAGGGACTGCTACCTTTCCCACAGCTCAGTGTGCTCATCCACCTGGGAACTCACAGAACCTAGTCCCTTGGGTGTTGGGAGCTGAGCTGTTGAAGCTGGAGATTGATCGCATGTGTGGGGCTGAAGTAAGTCCAGCCCAGCAAAAGCAAAGAAACCAAAACAGACTATGGAAACAAGTTGTTCCAGCACTGAGAAGGCAGAGGCCCTACGCCTGCCAGGGAAACAAGTTGCTAGGCAGTGGGGTTGGAATTGTTACTCTTCTTTGGAGGGTATAAATAAACAGGCTGCAGTGGTTGAGCAGTTCCCTTCCTCCCATCAGGAGGGTAAGGACTCCACCTGACCCCAGCTTAGTCTTTTCTTTATTTTTCTGGTCCTCTCCCTGTCCTTAACCCCAAGAACCTCAGAAGCCGCTTTGGGTAGCAGCACTTAGGGTTTTCTGGGGGTTTCATTACAGAGGCACTGTGGCTTAATTAGGCTTGGGTGATTGATTAGCTCAGCCTCCAGCCCTTCCCCCTTCCCAGAGACTGGGGGAAGGGTGAAAGTTCCAGACCTCTAATCAAGCTTGGTGTTCCAGCCCCCAGTGATCTCATTAGAAGATAAAAGACTCACCCAGAGATTCCAAGGGTTGGGGAACTGTGGGCTAGGAACTGGCTGCACAAAGACCCACAATTTATTTTTTATTATATCACAGTCAGTGAAATAGCTACAGGATTGAAAATTCCTGATTTCATTTTTGTCACTAAACAAATTTAAACATTTCTATCTAGTTTTCAAAGTGAGCTCATAAAGAAAACAACTCTTATAGTCTTGTAAAGATATTGAATTTTAATTAAATGTGGAATTTGACTGCATATTATACATGAAAGGATAAAGCCACATTGTGGAAAATTAAAGGAGCAATTTAGAAAAAAAAAAAACATAGCTTGAGCTATTTTACTTACAGTCTTCAGCTCCAAACTAAATAACTGCTTAATTCCTTTAGATAACCTAAGAACACTTAAATAGAAATTAAGAAAATGGTTTCTAGGAGTTTTCAATTTGAAGAACCCACTTAAATGGATTTCACTGATGTTCCCTTGAGGATACACAGAATACAGTAGTATTTTAAATCTTATACATTAACAAGCTGATTCAATAATTGGTTTCCCACTGTGTGCCAGGCAAGGTGCTAAGAACACAGAAGTGAGGACTGAGGCTGGTCTTTGCTTTGGAAGCTTTGGTCCTCTTCTGCTTCAAGGAGGAGGGCAGCAGCCAGGTAAAGTGCTCAGCTGGGTGGTTCTGCGTCTGGTGATCCGCAAGGTAGAAAACCCACTCCTAGCATGCACCAGCTATGAAATGTCAGAGAAGCAATTTACCCATTTAGAGGTATCTTTCTTCATTTACAAGAAGAGCATGCCACAGAGCCTCAAGAGAGTGTTGGGGCTGCAGTACATACAATAATGTATAGTTTTGCATATCTGGAACACGTTGGTAGTGGATTTTGTTGTTCATGTTTTGTTTTTGATACGATGACTAGAGTGGGCCACAGTGCCAGTTATTCAACCAAACAGTGGTCTAGGATTTAGGGTGGCGGTATTTTGTAGATGTGAACCCCTCAAGCCATGTTTCCTCTAAAATAGATTTATCTGGAACATCCTAATGGGAGCCAGTCCTAGCTGCTTTTTACCACAGTGCTGGTCGGTGGCAAGCAGAAGATAGCCACCTCGCTGTTCTCTTGCTCAGTGGCTGCCCTGCAGTGGCAGGTAAGGCAAGGGTAGGCTGATTGGGACTGGCATTATTTAAAACCTAGTTAGGTATTTTTTTCAGGGAAACACGGTAGTTAACTTTCAGTAAGGAAGATTATCATAGATAATCTGGGTGGGGCTGATTCAATCCATTGCGAAGTCTCTAAAGTGAGGCTAAATCTACACTGAAAAGAAGAAATTGTGCCTGTGATGGGTTCGACCCTACTTTTCCTGAGCCTGCCCTACAGATTTGGAGATGGTTAGCCAGCCCCATTTCTGCATAAGCCAAATCCCTGAAAAAAGCCTCTTATTGTACAGATGATCTGTTGATTCTGCTTCCCCGCTTGAACCCTGATAGATGTTAAGTGTGTAGAATAATGAATGTAAAGTGTGTGGCGATAAAAGCAGTTATACATATGTGTTATGTAACACCAGCAGCAACGTGTGTGTTCCTAAAAGTGTTGGGTTTGGGAACTCTTAACAGGAAAACTGGACAGGAAGCTGCCTTGTGAACCAAAGCTTAAGATACAAGGGAAATGGACCCAGGCAGCGGAAAACACAAGAGAGACCAGTGGGTTTCTCGCAAGGGCAGGGTATCAATCGGCAAAATCACTTCATTCTAGTTTCTCATACAACACAGACTCCCACATATCTCCAACCCCCATGTCCCAGTCCTTTCAGGCTGCCATAACTAAATAGCATGGCCTGGTAGTTTAGAAAGAACAGAAATCCATTCCTCACCATCTGGAGGCTGGGCATCAGGACTCAGTTGCTAGCGGGTTGGCATCTGGCCTAGGTCTGCTGTCTGATTCAGAGGTTTTCTCACTGTGTTCTCTCATGGCATGGGAGGGGAAGGAGCTCTTCATTCACATTAGCCCTGCAGACACCTATTCTCAGTTTGGGCCTGTTCCCCAAACACCCGCCTCAGACTCTCCTTGACCTTCTCAGTGTCAGCAAATTCCGTTCTTTACATAAGCAAACTTCCCATGATCACTCCCTAGACCTATATTTAATTTGTTTTTCCTTTTATTCTTAATAATACCCAAAGTGCTAGGGCTGGGGATTTAGCTCAGTGGCTTAAGTGCCTGCCTGGCAAGTGCAAGGTCATGAGTTCGATCCCCAATACCAAAAGAAAAAAAAAAAAACTCAAAGTACTAAGCTATTCCTCTTCTCTGAGCTGTTTAAATAATCTTACCGGCAAGTCATCATTCTTCACTCATCTGTAATGTAATCACCATGTAGGAGGAACAGTCTAGAACATCTAAATAAATATTAGTTTTTTCCCAGCCACTTGTCACCTGGCCACATGTGCCTGGCCACAGCCTACCACCCCAGTTCCGAAGATGATCTGGATCCTAGCAGAAAGAAGAGCCAGGCTCAGGAGTGAATGTCCTTAAAATTCCCCCCACCACATTGTCTGGTCACGATGCAGTGAATACTGAACTGATTCTGATGTGGTTGATCTGTGCAAGGGCACACACGGAGGCGTTCCTTAAAAAACAGAAAGTGATTAGAACACACAGGTTTACAGATGCAGCCACTTTTCTCTGCCTCCTATGACCCCTCTCTCCCTGAAGCCATGATTTCTCTCCTGGCCATCTTCTTCTGTTGTCTACCTGTCCTCACAACAGGGTCTCCCCTACAGCTGCCACGGTGTTCACAACTCTGCCATGAACAGATCCCTACCCTCACCAGGGATGCTCTTGTTTCACCCCACACTTGATCAATTTATTTTCTTCCCATTTACTCTTCAACCTGGTGCAACCAGCTATCTTTTCTACTCTCCACATCCTCTAGGGGAACTGTCAATGATTTCCTGGTTGCCAAGTGTCATGGTTTATGTCGGTGGCCCCCAGGCCTCATGTACTTGCATTGTACATTTGTGACTGGTTCATTGTCTAGTGCTTGGATTGATGGTGTCAGTGCTACACCCTCCTAGGGGGTGGAGCCAGGATGTGATGTAATGGCAGGAAGAAGGTGTGTCTCTCTCTTTTGCCGGTTTACACCTTGCTGTTTGGAGCTGCCATGAACTGCGGCCCCGCCATGCCACCCTGCCTTGGAGCCAACTGAGTATGGACTGAAACCTCCAAAAATTGTAAGAAATAAACCTTTCCTTTCCCAACTTTGGGCATCAGGTATTTTGTCTCAGTGATGAATAAAAAGTAACTAAGACAGAATTTGGTACCAGGAGTGGGGTCATTGCTGTGACTATACCTGACCATGTTTTTCGAGAGGCTTTGGAAATGGCTTGTGAGCAGAGTTTGGAAAGGTTCAGACTTGTCGCCTGGATACATAGAGCTGGAGCATCTGAGGCTGTTCTGTAGAGGCGATTCTGGTCAGAGCTAAGGAGACCAGAAGGCTGATAGAAAGCCTGATAGTAAAGACCAGGCTTGCGAGGTTTCTGCTGGGAAGGAGGACTGTATTGGTTGTTGGACTCCCTATGATGTGTGTTATGGCTTGGCAGAAAGTTTGTCTGCATTTTGCTCATACCCAGAGACTTTGCCTGAGATTGAGATTAAGGGTAATGGACTGATTAATCTGGCAAAGGAAATTTCAAGGTAGTCAAATGTTGAGGCTGTGGCATGGCTATTGTTGGGAGCTTTTAACCAGATCTATGTTGCAAATCAAGAGCAAAGAGCCCAGCAGGATAATTTAAAACACTGTGAGTTTGGCCAGAAGGAAAACTCAAGTAAAGCTGTGGATTGTAAAGATAGTGCTGAGACTTTGCTGAGAAGAAACAGAGAGATAAGAAAGATGGCCACCAGGCATCCCAGGAAGCAGCGGGTCTCCACCCTTTGCAGCCCCAAAACTGCAAAGGTGAAAGAATTTTCTCAGATGAGGAAGCTTCAGAGCACCATGCTCCAGAATGGCACGGGAGGCCACATGAGGTTCCAGAATGGTGGCAACATAGAAAAGCTTTTCTTCACAATCAGGTAAACAGAGCCCAGCAATCCAGGCACTGGACCCCTATAACCAAGAGAGAAAAAAGCCTGGCTACTGCTCCATCTGGCAGCAGACCTTGGCAGCATCCACATGTTACTGATTTTAAGTACACGGAAAATGCACAAATTCTGAGGCTAAGAAGGCTTCCACCTCAATTGCAAAGGGCCTGGGAGGCCAAACAGTGTGCCCCTGAGAGGGCAATATGTAAAGATGTAAGTGTGAAGCCAAAGGTACAGTGGAGACCCCAGAAGTTTGGAAAAGCCAAGAACGTGGATCATCCAAGGAAAGCTGCAAAAATCAAGCAAAGAGGGTTTAAGAGAAAAACTGCAGGAGCTGAAATCCCTGAAAGTGCTGTGGGGGTGGAATCACCCAAGCCTTTTGGAGCTTGCAACCAGATTTCTTCAAATGCTGAGCATGGAACTCTAGGACTTAATGTTTGCCCTGCTGGATGTTGGACTTGCTCTGTTTCCAATGCTTTATATTCCCCCATTTGTAACTTTTGGAATGGTAATGTTTATTTTGTGCCTTTGCATTTCAGAAATGTTTAACCTTGTTTCGCTTGTACAGGGGATTAAAGTTAAGAGTTTGCCATAGATATTGGAGGGGACTTGGGGCTTGGACTTCTCAGCAATGATGAAAATGTTAGGACTTTGGCAACTCTTGGAGATGGACTAAATGTCTTTTATATAAAGGTAATACATGAGTCTCTGGGGGCCAGGGGTGGAATGACATGGTTTATGTCGGTGGCCCCCAGGCCTCATGTATTTGCATTGTACATATGTGACTGGTTCATTGTCTAGTGCTTGGATTGATGGTGTCAGTGCTACACCCTCCTGGGGGGGGAGCCAGGATGCGATGTAATGGCAGGAAGAAGGTGTGTCTCTCTCTTTTGCTGGTTTCTGCCTTGCTGTTTGCAGCCGCCATGAACTGCAACCCCGCCATGCCACCCTGCCTTGGAGCCAACTGAGTATGGACTGAAACCTCCAAAAACTGTAAGAAATAAACCTTTCCTTTCCCAACTTTGGGCATCAGGTATTTTGTCTCAGCGATGAGTAAAAAGTAACTAAGACACCAAGTTAATTTAGGATTTTGATCCTTCACCATGCTGGTTCTGGCCCAGCACCATCCCTCCAACCCACCAGCTTCCATTCCACAGTCCTCTCCATCGTCCTCTTTGCCTCCAAATGTGATTTTTAGCTGCTTTCACTGGCTCCACTCACAATTCCAGTGTTTGGGTGCAAAATATCCCACTAACACAGATGTTGATAGCTTCACTTTGAGATGGGAATACAGCATAGGCTGTGATCAGATGATCACTCCCAGAGCATAAAGGGATGGCAGCCCCTGTAAGGTGACAGCACCCCGGCTGGCAAACTACAGATCTCTCCAGAGACCCCATAGCTTCCTTTCCCGGTCCATTCTGAGGCCTGGCTAGTCTGTGATCAATCGGTGCTTTGTTATCTGGCACTTCCAGTTACTAGATTCGGTGTCTGTGACGTGCAGTAGAGAACTCTGGCTCAGACTCTGGACTGTTGCTCTAATGCTCTCCTCTGCTCCTCACAGTCTTCCCAGCGGTCCCAGACACTCTTCTGGCTTCAGCTGCTGCCCATTTGCTCTTGATTCCTCCTATACACAGCTCACAGGGTCCCCCAGGAGCTCTCTACCTGCTCTTAGAATGACCCAACTTACCTTCTTTTGGAAAGGTTCCAAGGGTCCAGAACTCAACGTGTCCCAAGTGACCTTGTGGGCTCTCTCCCCGAATCTGCTCCATCGCCTCCATTGTGTGTGTGCATGTGTGTGCATGTGCGTGCGCAGGTTATGGTGCTGAGGGTTGAATCTACAGCCTTATGCTTGCTAGAAATAAAAGTAGAGCACTCGGCTAGCACGCACAAGAGCCTGAGTTCCATCCCAGCCTCCATCCAGCTCCTCGTCTTTCAGCTACATCCCTCCAGCCTTCTCCCTTTCCTCACTCAGTGATCAGCACCACCAGCCCCTCACTCACTCAGGCCAAACACGTCCTCCTGCTTCCTCCTGGATATACCGGTGCTGCTTCCACCGGTCAGTTCCCATGCTGCAGGCCGCTCTTCTTCATTCTTTCCTCCCTAACCGTCCTCCCCACGGCAGGCCTCATACCCCTCACCTGGGCATCGCACCTTAACCCTGCAGACATCTATTCTTCCCAGTTGCCCTCCTTCCACCATCAGATCATTTTTGAGGTAACTGCTGGTTAAGCATGTCCTGTTTAGAATCCTGGCCACTTAGGTAGCATGGTGGACAGCTGCCACAGCTTCCCCAGCCCAGGGCAGACGGCCTGCCCACTGTCTCTCTCTCCATTGCACCCCAGGCTCTAGTTGCATAGGTCGAACAGTCCACCCCGGGGTGCCTTCCTCCTGCCACCCGCCCCGTGGAGGCTCTCCACCTACCCCAGCTCTTTTTCCCCCCCAAAACTAATGATTTTTAAATATGTTTTTATTACAAAAAGAGAAAGAAAACGAGAAAGAGAGAGAGAGAGAGAGAGAGAGAGAGAGAGAGAGAGAGAGAGAGAGCGCCGCGGGGGAGGGTGAGAAGTACTGGGTTTGAATGCCGGTGACGGCTGCGCAAAATTAATGTGATCGAACTGCGGCCCTAAGCAGTGTGGAAACGATACAGGATGCACTACATATTTTCAGATTTTATTATTTTTTTAATCGTTTGCGGCGCCAAAGGGAACCCAGAGCCTTGCGCGAACCAGGAGAGTGCGCTACGCTGCACCCCAATCGATCCTGCTTCGGTTTTAGAACCAAGACCAGACAGCGATTTCAGGGAGTCGTTGCGAGGGTGCTCCCCTCGTCGGTGAGAAGGGGCCTTGGCGCGGACCTGGCTGGGTGCGGAGGGAAGGCGCTGACCGGTCCCGGGGACTGTGCCCAAGCCCGTCCCTGTCACCATCGTGACCGCAGAGTCGCGTTCTCTCCTACTGGGAATCGCGGCTCCGTCTTCCTCCCCGTAATTGTGTCCTTCCTCCTCCCCTTCCTCGCCTTCCCAGGCAGGGTCCCTTATCCCGCAGCAGGGAGGGAAGGAAGGAGGCCGCAGCTGCCCAGATGGCCACGAGGTGGCACTGCCACCCCACGGCCAAGGTCGCGGGGACCCCGCTGCGCCCCAGCTTTTGTGAGGCTTCCACCACCTGGGCGCACCG
The DNA here is from genome assembly GCA_004027295.1 of Dolichotis patagonum. Classification (NCBI taxonomy): domain Eukaryota; kingdom Metazoa; phylum Chordata; class Mammalia; order Rodentia; family Caviidae; genus Dolichotis; species Dolichotis patagonum. The sequence continues at coordinate 83,523 of PVJX010000523.1, read as the reverse complement.
GCTGCTATCAGGTTTCCTGCCCTGGGCCTGAGCCCGGCAGCCTGGCCACCCACACGTTCCACCCTGGCATCGCCACCTCTCCGCCTAGGCCACTGCCCTGTGCGCCCCTTTCCCGGGGCTCCCCTCCCGCCTGCAGCGCAGGACGCCTTTTACCACTCCCTTACCCCCTACCCCTGCCACAAGGAAGGTGGTGGCCCTCACAAAGCCAGGGCACCGGCTGATGTGCGCGGTTGCAGAGAGTAGGGATGTGTCCAGGAGCACCGGAGGGTGGAGAACCGGGGGTCCTGGCCAGGAGGAAAGGTTTGTTTCCTTTGTGAGAATTAAGGTGTCACTGATAGAACGGTTCAAAGCACTGGCAAAGTCGAGGGTAGCCTGGGGAGTGCAGGTGGCCCTCGTGAGTCTGTGTGTGGTGCATACCCAGGTGCATAAATGGCAGCGCAACTGAAAAGGGTGCCGAGTGTATCAAGTGTACAGGTGAATATTCTTTTAAAAAACAAACAGAAGAAAACATTGAAAAAGTTGTATGTTTAAAATGCACTTGTTATGATTTAGATCTACCCCCCCAATCTCGTGTTAATAGGTGGGGGTTGGTTGGAAAAGGTGACTCACTGGGGGTAGGACATGCAAAGGCATGTTCTTATACTGTCTCTGTGTGTGTATGTGTGTGTCTGTCTGTCGCTCTCTGCTTCCTGGCCCATATGGGTTGAGCAGCAGCTGCTTCCACCAAGCTCTTGCACTATGCCATTCCCGCCTTGGAGCCGGCTGACCTTGGACTGAACCCTTTGAAACCATGAAACAAAATAAACCTGTCCTTTAAGTTGTGGTGCCTGGTACTTTATCCCAGTGATGGGACTGTGACTGTTACAGGACCTAACCTACTGGCTGCCGCAGCTTAATTTACCCTATGTTGAGCAGCTCAGAACCCTTACATTAGCCCCCAGCCAGGCAGAATCATCCAACTCAGAACTTTGTTAAGTGTTGAATGTCTCCTGGGCCTCTGGATCACAGCGAACACTGAGAGCTGCTGCTCACCCCTCTGCCCAGTATCTCAAGAGTATGGTACAACACATGGCCAGACTGGAGAAAAGTTAAAACCCCAAGTATGGCTGCTACAGAATATGTATCGCTTTTGTTCCATGGTAAAGGAGAAAATGCTAAATGGAGCCATTGCAAATTGCAGGCTTCCTGTGTTAAGGGTGTTCTGGTAATATAAAGTCACATTCTAGGCATTGGTGATGAGTCAGTGCACAAAACTGAGCACCTTCTCTCAGAGACTTAAAAAGGAAAAAGTAAATATATAAAGGTGGTGTGTTGCAGGGTTCGCGTTCAGGAGATTTAGGGGCTGACAGAAGAACAAAAATGAGACCATGGAAAACAGTAACACACACACACAAACTTGGCTGAGTGGCACTTGGAGAGGGATGGATGAAGAGAGGCCCCTTCCTTCCCAACAAAAAAGTAGCAGGCAAGGGGACCACTGCCCAAGAGGGGTGAGGGGAGGGGAGACAGAGGAAGAGGGGGATGTGCAGGGGCTCCCTGTCTAGCTGCTGTGGTCTGCAGCACAGCAGGGAGTCTCCAGGTGGGCATTCAGAAGGGCCTCGGGAGACCCAGCCTCTCCACGGGAAGCAGCTCGCTGTGGGATTTCTCAAGGCATAATAAGTAGGCAGGCGCTGAACGGCTGAATATTTGCTTGTTGGGCTATTTTTAAACTATCGGATATGTAAAAATCCGAGTTGGCACAGGTGGACTTTTGAGTTAATAGTTCTCATCCTGTGGTGATTAGTAGAAACAGCGGCCTAGGAGCCAACTTGTGGGGCACCCTTGGCTTGTTCCTATACCATGGAGGCTAAGAAAACTTACAGCAGGTGAGGACCCACAATGTGACAGGAGGGGTTGTGTTTTTGCTAACTGTCAAAAAAGGCCTTTGTAGAAAGAGACACTCAAGCAAGAAGTGAGAGATGGAGACACCATGTGGAGAAGACTGGGGCGTTGGCTGTCTGGTTTTGTTCTGAGAAATAACAAAAAGGAATAACCAATGATGCTAGAGCAGAATATATACCAGGAGACAGTGGTAGGGGCTGAGGCCACATTTTATAGGGCCATGCAGGCCACACACAGCAAGTAGTTTATTCTGAGTGAGATAGGAAGCCATTAGAAAGAGCCGGGACCCAAGTGAACTCACATCTTTTCTTTTGTGGTACTGGGGTGTGTGAAACCGGGGATGCTCTACCACTGAGCTACATCCTCAGGCATTTTTATTATTTATTCTGAGACAAAGTCTCACTGAATCATTAAGAAGTTGAGCAGGCTGGGCTTGTATTTGAATCCTCTTGTCTCAGCCTCCCAGAGTGCTGGGATTACGTGCACACGCCACTAAACCCAGCTTCACACTCATATCGTAATGGTACTCTGGTATTCCACGAAGAGATGGAAGCAAGCACGTGGACAGATCAGAGTGACAGTGGCAAAAGGGGATACCAAGTCAAACTCTAGAAGTGAGTCAGGAAAAGAGCTGATGAACACATTGATGAGCTGAGTGAGAGGTGTGAAAAAAGGGAAAAGGAATCAAGAATAAACAGTATTTGGAGCTACAGAGTTGCCCTTCACCATCTACTTACAAATGTAAGCAGTCTGCTGGCTGCAGGGTACCTTTTATGCATTTAGGCCTCAGCGGGGTTGATGCACAGGGAACCCAGGCTGTAGGAGCAGGTGGGGTTACTGTGCTCTGGGTCCTCCTCCATGTCACAGCTCTGTGATATTGGATACCTTGAACTGTCCCCACAGTATAAGCTGGAAGTGGTGATAGCTCTGTTCTGCTAAGATGCTGTGAAGATGAGTGGATTGAACATGGGTACAGCGCAGTGCCCAGCCCAGGCTATGTGCCCAGTAACTGTACCTATAGTTACCAGGTGCCCTGCTGAACAAGAATATCCTTCAGAGATAGGAGAGCTTACTGCTTAGGGACAGCAGAAATAGCCTTAATCAATAGGACCAGCCACATGATTTGCTGGGCCTAGTGCAAAACAAAAATACACAAGCTCCATAGAAAAATTAAAGAGTATCAAGATGATGACCACAGAGAGCCAAACCAAGCACAGGGTCACCTAGAGTCTGACTGATCTGTGATACACAACCATGAAGGTGGCTCTGGGCAACAGAGAGTGCCTCGACTTTTTATTCCCCAAACAGGGCCAATGGCTTTTCAGTGCCTTGGTGCCACACTTCCATGCCAAACTCCATGGAGCTATGGCAAATACCCATCATGCACTGTCATTGTAGCCAACTGTACCATCCTGCCCCTGGTTTACTCTCCAGTCTTGGAAAAAGTGTCTTCCATCCTTGTGTGCACTCAAATATATGTGTGCTAAACTGTTAGAAAGATACAAATAAGTAAACAAAAGTGTATTGTAGTCAGTGTTTGCAAGGTAAACAATTTAATACAGGACACATAATTTATAGGATTATTTTATAGTAGTCACCCCAAGAGTCAAATATGAAAGAGTGCAAGAAGTCTATCCACACACTAGAGACCCAAAGAATCCAGCTGTGGGCTTGGATCCCATGGCAATGTCCAGCTGAAGACCTAGAACCCATGGCAGTGTCCTCCACGAGTCTTAACTGGAGGCATGACAATGTCTCATACAAGTGTGCATCAAAGGTCTGTGCTGGGAAGTGTGTATCAAAGGTCAGTGGTAGAAGCTAGAAAGTCTATGCCAGTGGGATGAAGGATCTGTGCCAGCAGGCTGAGGGATCTGCACTGGAACCAGGAAGCAATGCTCAAGGTAAGAACCAGAGCTCCCCCAAAGGGAACCTCAGTGGCAGCAAGGACCCAAGCTCCTCTGATAGCAGCTGAGCTCATATGAGGAAAGCCGATGTGGCAAGCTTCTCCAGGAGAAACAACAGCACAACATCTTCCCCTCCAGGTTTCCTTTCTATGTTTTGGCAGCAATCCTCAGGTGGGCCTTCCACACCCAGCACCACGCCGATTCAGTTCAGCTGGTTGTTACAAGTTGGCTACCAGTTGTCAATCCACTCCAAAGTATCACAACCCCAGGTGAGAGATCGGGATATATGTTTCTCACTCCTCTCCATCTGGTTGGGACCTTAGACATTTGAAAATCTGTCCAAGGGCATCGTCCAAGAGATAAATAATACTTTAGAAAACACAGAAGATCAAATGTATATGTGGTTTTCTCAAAGTCATTATGATATAGGGGAATGAAACTCCCGACCTACTATGTCCAGTATGAGTTTGTGTTCTCTCAAATCAAAGAATGAATTTTAGGAACAACGGAGGTTAAGAGTAGGATATATTTACTGAGAGAAAGAAAGCTTCTGTCTGAGATAGACAGAAGGGGTCCTGAGAAGGTTGCCAGGGACACTGTCTTTTCCAGGAACTTTCATAGAGTAAAATCATGGGGTGAGATGGGTTCAAGGTGGGAAAAACTGGAAACTCACAAGGCAGATGGGCATAAGATGGGACAGAACTATGGTTAGCCAATAAGATTAATAGTTCAGGTAAAACTGATTACATTAGGGACAAATGGGGAAGTGAGTAGCATAGAAAGCAGGCATTCTTAGTGAGCAGTGAGTCTTCCCTAGAGGGATGGGATGGTGACTCCTGGCTTCCTCAGGGTGATGGGGAGCTATTTAGAATATCAGTCCTTAGCATATGGATGCATTTGTTTGATCTTTTGTCTTGAGGCTTGGCCCATAGCAGGAGTTGCCTGTCTCCCCAACAGTTGACAGTTGCAAGGTATCTGGGCTTTTGCACTGACTCCTTCAAGGACCCAGCAATGTCTCACCGCCTATAGTATTTCTAACTAGCTCAGCTGCCTGTAACAATTATGTTGGTGCCCCCTCGTCCCTCAACTTTGGTCCTATATTTTTAAGCCAATTTACAAGATAAATAGAATCTGAAAGGATATCAGTCTCTTATCTAGAGTTTGCATGAAAGATGTAAAGATTTGTTTCTTTTGGATAAAGAAGAGTTGAGATTTGACCTTTGTTTTCTTTCATGTGTGAAATGTAGTTCCACCATATTAAGCATTTGGTGTATTTTTATGTCTTGTTTTATGGTATCTTGTTTGGTATGTGGGTACCTTGAGAAACTAGGCTAAGTTCCCTTCTCTTTCTTAACTCCTTTTCTGTCTGTCTGTCTGTCTGTCTCCTCTCCTTCCCTTTCTCTTTAAAAAAAGAGAAAGGGAAGCTTAGGGTTTCCAGAGATGGCGGACCAGTAGGTAGCAGGATAGGGATCCTCTCTGAGAGAGACAGATCAAACACCAGAGTAGAACACCCTGGAGAGACCCAAACAGAGGGAGATGGAGTCTCTCAACCCAGGAAGAAACTAAAGTGAAAAAAAACTGCTCAAATATGAGGTCCCAGGGCTACCATTAGAGAGGCTAAGATTGGCAAGCATGGCGCTCTAGCTGAGCTGCCTGAATTCCTGCCCGACACCGACCTGACTGACCGAACTGTGCCAGTGCGACTGGCTTGAGTGGCTCAGAGCGTGGAGCTGAACAGCCCTGCACAGGACTCACCCAGAACCGGCCCTGCACGCGACCCACTCAGAGGCACCCATGAATTCACTGCAGCCATGCTGAGATCAGAGGTCGGGGAGCCCAGAAGTTCTCAGGGACTGGGATCAACATGTGGTGAGTGATGGGAATAAGACCCTCCCACAGGAAAGGAGCAACCGACTGGATGACATGTTGGATTTGGGCAGGATGGTTCTAACTCTGTAAGGAAGTGGCTTCAGTTCGTTGCTCCCCTCGCCGAGCAGATTGGTGGGATCTGCTTGGACTGGGCTGCACCCCTGGCTGGAACCCAGTGGGTTGCTACAAATTAATTCCCTGAGCACGGCGCACACTGACGCAGTGAAGGCCCGAAAAGGTTGACTGCCCCGGAGGGGAGGAGCCAGCACACACTGCCTGTGCTTGAAAGTCAATCTCTGATAGCAGACTGCAGAGGGCAGAAGCCCCTAGTCTGCATGCTCCAGAAGAACCTTAACCAACAAGAAAAGGGGCTGGGAATTACACTATACACTTGTAGGGAAGGAACCAAAAACATGATGAGAGGGAGAAATAAGAAAAAGCCCCTAGCCCCCAACCCTGAGAATATTGATCCAGAAGAGGTAAATATAAAAGAGATTGAGGGCAACAAACATGCAACATCAAACACAGCATCAGTGGACATAAAGAGATATCTTCAGGACCTTGTAAATGAGATCAAAACTGAAATATTAATTCAAATTAAAGAGATAAGTAGATTAATAAAAGAAAGGCTGGGCACCTCTCAAGGAGACACAGACAGAAGAATGGAGGAACACAGAAGAAGTGCTCAATGAGGAATATTAAAAAAACCTAGAATTCATGAAGCAGATTCAAAGAGCTTATCAGGAAACTAAAGACTCCATAGAAAGCTGGCAAAACTGCTTGAAAGAAACCAAAGATAGACTATCAAAAATTGAACACAGGCTTGCAATGTGGGGTCATGAAAGGGAAGATCTCTTAAAAATAACAAGGGAGCAAGCAGTAACCATACAAAGAGTAAAGGACAACAAGAGGATCTATAACTTAAGAATAAAGCATGTGAATGAAGAAGCAGGAATCAAAACAGAGGAATTGCAAAGGCTATTCACAGAAATTATTAAGGAAAACTTCCCAAACAAAGAAAAAGGAAATGATATGCAAATGTATGAAGCATACAGAACTCCAGACACCTACAGCCAAAACAGAGCTACACCTAGACATATAATAATCAAGATCCCAGAAATTCAATGTAAGAACAGATTATTAAAAGCCATCAGAGAAAAGAAAAAGATCACCTATAAAGGAAAACCCATCAAAATCACGGAAGACTTCTTGACACAGACCATCAAGTCAAGAAGAGCTTGGAGTGAAGTAATTCAAGCACTGAAGGAGAACAACCTCCAGCCCAGATTAATGTATTCTGCAAAACTCTCTCTAGAAATTAATGGAGAAGCAAGATGCTTCCATGACAAAGAGGAACTGGGAGAATTTGTGACCACCAATCCAACCCTACAAAAAATACTGAAGGACATTTTAGAGAGAGAGAACAAGAATACGAGCATTTCAGGAACAGTGGTGGAGAGGCCTCAGTGAACGGGGCAGACAGTGGAGTGGAACAGAAAAATAGACAACCAATGGCAGAAAAAACAGAATAGCAGAAATAAGACAGAGAAGATTGGCTGTAATCTCTAGTATAGGTGGCCTTGAAATATTAACAGAGAGAAACACAGGCAAAGTAGATCAGGAGATATGGTCCATTGAGATGCTCTATATAGGGAGGCAGTGGGACCCAAAACAAGCAGTGCACCCTATGGGAGTGAAAGGGGAGGAGTTATTTAAAAAAAGGAGGCAGAGGATATTGTTAATTGGGTAACAAGATTTAAAATTTACATTATTCTCATCACTCTGCTTGGATGGATTACATGCTGTTCCAGTTTGTCTACTTACACTAGACTTAAGGACATGGTCAGCTATCCCAAAAATAAGAGGATATATTATGGTAATCATCCCTAATTTCCTATCAACTTAATCTGAAGTCCTTTATAACTTATACTGTCTTATTATGACTGATCTTATTTGAATCTAGTATGTTAGATTGCTACTTTGTATTGACTGATTTCATTTAAATCTGTTATGATTGATAGTATCAAGTCTAAGAGTATAGGCAACTACACTGAAGATGACAGGATTCACTAAAATATCCACTCTGGTTTGATTATTACTTGTTGTTGAAGTCTTGTAATGTCTCCAATGCTTCATTTTTATTAATGTTGTTATATGCTGCTGAGACATCATGGTAACCATTGTAGATCACCTTGTATTGTGGTTTTATATGACTTTTTGCTTCATGCTTTTCTAGGAATTGTTTTGTTTTGTCTTGCTTTGCTTTTTTCCCCTCTAATACAGAAAGGATAGATATACATGTAGAGACTCATGCATGTGTAGAGCTTATAAACAGCTTATGAGAACCAACTATATAACACATGTTGAAATGAACAACTACTTTGAAGAAAAAGAGACACCAAAATACCCAGTGCTGATTCCACAATGTCATAATGTGAAATCCATCAAAACTATCATTCTTTTTTCAAAGTAATTTTAGCTTTTTTTCTTGTGTTAAGCGCAACACACATGAAGGTATGGACAGCTGTTTTGAAGAGAATGAGAGATACTATGACAGCCATTCTTGGCTTCCCTATTGTCTGGTCTTGAAGACCTGAAATGCCTTCTTCGTCCTGTTCAGATCAATTCCATACTATGTTGTTTCATGTGAATTCCCTGTATGTGACAATATGGACAACTATTTGGAAAAAAACAAGAGTCAATATGATAGAGAGTGAATATCTCCGATTGTCTAGCTTTGAAATTTATGTCTGTTACATTGCTTTCTTGTGATCTACTTTGTCCTGTTTTGTTGTGTTTAATTTTACCTTTTTGATATAATTGCATGTATATTTGAGTGGGTAAGATGGATGACCATATTGCTGTTTTTGTCAGATCGTGAAGCAGAGCTGTTAACAGTCTCACTGTTTGAATGTCTACTTTACATGTTTTAACTTTGTAATTTGAACAACTGTTTCCAAGAAGTTAGTATGTAATTTGTCAAGTAATAATTTCTTAGTTTTTTTTTCCTTCTTTCCTTTTTTCCTTGGAATTCTATATTGTTGCTACCCTTTATTCTGTTTTTTTTTCTCTCTTTAAATAAAATTTTTTTAAAAAACGAGTGCTTAATATATGCTTTGCACATAAATACCACTTTGTATGTAAAAGCATGGTTTACGGCTGGGGACATTTAGTAATGCCCAGGGTTACTTTCAGTTGTCTCACTGAGGACAAGGGGCTACTGACAGCCTCCAGTAGGCAGAGGCACAGTGTGCTGGAGCGCTGAGGATAGCCCCTCCCACCAAACGCAGCAGGCGGGGCTCCAGATGTCTACAGTGCTGAAGATGAGCAACCCCGCCTTAGAGGAAAAAAACATGGAATCAGTGATCAAGACTCCACATCCTTGACTGAGAACAGAACAAAAAACTCCAGCATCTGCTCCACATCTGTTCTGGGACCTGGTTCACATCAGAGTGATGGACTCGCAGACAGAGACAATCACAGACAGAAAGGGAGCCCAGGGGCCACACTTACGGCCCTAAGTCGGGGAGTGGTGATCAGAGGCCTCTCACTAGCACTGGTGAATTATGCAATTCACTTTAAAGATGTGAGCGCAGTCCTTGAGAATCACTATGTGAGCTGCGTCTCCTCTAGGCAAGTCATCACGAAGAGAGAGCACCTCAGCCTAGAGTCCCATGTGCCTCCAAGCTGTCAACAAAACATAGAAGTAAAAGAAATGCAGCTGTTGGAATTCAAAGTCACAAAAAGGTCATTAAATGTGTAGGCTTTCATTTACAGTTTGGACTCTAGGATGTTTATGTGCCCCCGCCTGCTCTGTGTAAGGCAGCGCTCTATCAGGCTCTGCAGGGTTGAATTCCAGCTAATTCTGAATGCAGCCAGCTCACATGTGCTGGAATCACTGGTGGGTTCAATTTGCCTATAAAGTGCAGAGAAGTATGAATGATCAACAATAGCATGATGATTAAAGGAAAATAAATTTCACCATTCACTGGTGTTTTCAATTAACATTCTCGTTTTGTTTGTGCCCAAAGGAAAAAGAAAGGAGAGAAGGAGAGAAGAGGAGGGAAGAAGAAAGGCCTTCTGATGGCATGGATTCATGTGAAAACAACACAGGATAATTTATCCCAGCAGATGGTTCCCTAATGGTTATTTTTATTAGTTTATTCTAAATATATATTCCTATGTAATTATTTTAAGATTAAATTAAATATTTAAATTAAGATAAAAATAAAATTAAGATTAAATTACTGGAAAAGGAATGACTGCATTGACTAATGAGCTCAGTTTGAATCTTGATCTCTATTTCTGGCCTGCTCTCTGTGGATTATTTCCAGTTAAAATTCTGTCTGCTCAGAATATGAGAAATTGCTTGTTTTTCTTGTCTGTGACAATACTGGCTTTTATCAAAGTATAAAATGTTTTCCAATTTGATTAGTTGTTTTCATTGGCAGCCTTTATTTCTCCTGATAAAGAAATTAACCATTGGTATATCTTGTTTTATGAGTTATCTCCTAATGTGCTTTGCCTGGTTTTTTTTCCCATTTTTCTCTCATTTGAAAGAATTCTTTGTAATATAGGAACTGTTTTCTCTTGTATTTAGGTTCTGAGTATTTTTTCCACAGAGTTAGGCTTTTAAATGATGTTTTAAATGTCCCTAGAAATTATACATTTTTATGTATGCAGTTGTTTCCATGTTTGACTTTTTTTTTTTTTATCAGTACCGGGAATCGAACTCAGGACCACGCGTTTGCAAGGCAGGTGCTTATGCCGCTGAGCTAAATCCCCAGCTTTGACCATTCTTATATGCTCTCAATAACCTGTTGGGATCTATAATGGAAAACTATTTTCTCACTTGTTTCATTATTCATTTGCCCATTCATTCATAAAGTTTCAATCACTTTCTACAGAAAGGTGATGATGAGCAATCCCAGCTATATTCTCATGTCAAGGAGCTTAAAACACATCAATAAAACCACCCCACACAACAATAATAACTTAAAATTCTAAAGCATACATGTAAAGTGAAATGCAAGCTCTTTGTAAAGAAAAATAACATTTATTCAAAGCACAAAAAGACTGAATAGAGATAACAGTTTGCTACTGGGTAAAAATAGTTACCCTTAAAAAGATGTTAAATCTAACTTGGCAGGGTTATGATAAAAAAATTAAAAATTAATATGTAAGAATACATATATGAAGATATCCAGGAAAAGTTTCATAGAAAAGAGTAATAGTAGATTTGCCATACAAAATATAAAAGCAGATTATTATTTCTCACTACTAAGAATGATTAAAGAGAACAATTAAATAATTATGTTAGATTAAGTGATTATCATAAGAAAAATCTAGACTAGATCATTATATTTTATACTAAATTAAATTATATAAATATCTGAGATTTTATAGATATTTAAATTATAAAAGTACTAGAAGAAAATACAGGAGTGACTATTATTGTATTTTAAGAAGCAAGGAAAATTTAAAAGTATAATTTCAAGGACAGAAACAACAAAATCTACTATGTAAAAATTGGATCAAATAGTATATAAAAGACTTTTACAACAAAGATATCAAATGAAATTAGAAATACAAAAACAGTGTGTATGTTGGGGAAAACAGATGAGAATTTGTAATATCTCTAACATATAACATATTCTTTATATTTGCAAAAGAAGAAGACAAATCCTTCATAGGAAAATGGCCAAAGAACACAAATGAGTAACTCAATGAAAAGAAATACAAGCAAACAATAATATATATTTAAATATAAAGCTTTGGCAATAATAAAAGAAATGATTAAAAAGGTCAAATTACTAAAGAAAGGATTAACTGGATAAATGAAATGATTACCAGATTAAAACGCACAGTGTGGATCAGCATGTGGGAAACGTGCTCTCCGAGATAGCCTTTTGCAGGGTGTGTTTACTGCAAGTTACAGCTGTAACTCTTCTAAGTCCAGTGAAATGGAGTGGAGCTTGGGTGTTTGGGCTCAGCACTTCTCCCAAGGGTTTAAGCCATCGTCGTCTCAAAGCTCCACCAGAGGAGAATGCACTTTCCAGTGCACTGCCAGGGCTGGCCCGGGTCTCTGGTGAGCTGTGAGACAGTGATCTAACCCACACTCAGGACCACACATCTGAGGAAAGAAATGCTGGAAATGTGGCTCAATGGAGTTCACTTCAGAGGCTGCTCATTCCAGAAGACAAGTTAGCAAAACATCGAAAGCAAAAATAATACATGTTTCTTCACTGTATCAGATCTAATTCTCAGATTTATCCTAAGGAAAGTATGAAACAAGTGCACTAAGATGGGAATGCAAGAGATTTTTTTATAGCATGGGATATGGTAGAAGAAGATGAAAACAACAGTAGTCATGTTTCATTAAATAAGGCCATAGCTACAGAACAGTAGGCAGTAGTTAAAAGTTACACAGATGCATATGGAAAGATACTATTGAATTATGACTAACTTTAAAAAATTAAATTGTGAATAATTTTTAAAATGCTACCTTTTACAAAGTGTTCTCTCTCTATATAGGAAAATATCTGGATGGACTGGCTGAATATTATTAACAATGATTATTCTTTGAAGTAATGGGAACATCAGTGTTTTTAATTTTTTTGGTATTCTGCTTAATCTGTGGTCTGCACATTCTTCAATAAATATATAACATTGCATAGCAAAAATGAGACAATGCTTAAGAGTAACCCCCCCCCAAAATTTGCAGCTTTTGCTGCAAATCACCGTGTTACATATTTGGATGGCTCAAACCTTCAGTAGCACTGAAGAGAACATTGGTTGGCCCAAAGTGTTTGATCTTACTCAGCTGACTATGACAGGATCATATAGAACCAGATGCTTCACATTTCTCTGGGGGAGATTTGTCCTGAAACTTTCAGGGCCTCAGTCACCATAAAGGCTGTTCTATCCTTACATTTTGGGAAGAAAGTGGTCGTTTCTCAGGGAGAAATGAACAGCACCATTAAGCACATCACTGGCAAGTAGACAAAGCAAGATCAAATGGAGGACATGGAACTCTGGCTCCCAGAATCCTCTTGGGCTCAGGCTCTTAGCACTGTCCACCATCAACTGCTTTGTCACACCTCATGAGTTTCCGAGTGAAAGACACGTTAGCTTTTAGCCTCTCCTTTAAAATTTTAAGCATGTAATTTTTGTCTTGGGGGTACAAATTTCTTATTTTCTATTAACAAATGAGAATGAAATAAATTACACTAAACTATGCATTGTCAAGGACCTTTTCATGAAATATTTCTACCAAAACATTTAGTTGGCCATGCTTTTATACATTGATGGTAATCCATACATTAAGTCCCTCTGTTTGAAGGATTGTTTATCTGTGTTTTTATAGGTTCATTAAATAAAGCAAGTGAAACTGTAGCTCTACAACATTACCAAAATATTCCCCAGAATAAACTGTGACTCTTTTATTGGCTGAGGTAGTAATTAAATCATGTGTTATAAAGTAAGACAGAAAGTGATTTCATTCTTTTTCTCAAATGAAGTTCATTATTTTCAGCTTTAGACATTAAAACTGGAAATCTTTCATATTTACGGCAAGTGTTCTCAAAACTAATCCTGAGGAGGAGAATTCTTAATGTGGCAGGTTGTTGGAAATGTGAAGTTATGCCCTGCCAGGCCTTTCTTAAGCTCCAGACCCCAGCCCTTTTATCTGATTTTGAAACTGCCTGACACATACTTAGATTTCTTAAGACCTTCTCCCTCACTGGACACAACTGGGAACAAAGAAGGCTGAATTGGGAAAATAATTAACTTTAATGAGAGCAACACTGGGGGAAGTGTGAGTTGCTTCCTCTGTTTTCTTTGATCTAAAATAATGAATGTTCGTGCAGCAAATAGAGCAGAAAGATTACAGGCATCTACTCCTAAACAGAGGTGACACACTGGGGGGAAAAAACTTCACAATTTAATGAAATCTCCTTCTACCAGCCATGTGCACAATGGCGTGCTGCACCATGACAGAAGGTCCTAGGGCTTTGTGTTTTTCATCTTAGTTTGCAACAGCGAAGTTATACAAAATGTACCCATCAAAGGTACTTGGAGGGGCGTGCCCAGTTCCTTCCGTTTCTTCAGGCCACAGTTGTGGAGTTGCTTCCTTGGGTGATTGGGACCCTCTTTCTTTTTCCTTTTTTCAACTTTTATATGAAGGATATGCGACCTCCATTTTCTTCTGATGTGAAAATATTGCAGTCTTCCTCTAGCTTTCCTTCAAATAGAGGTTCAGGGACCCTGACTGCTCCCACCTCAGGCCCTGACCCTACCCAAGGGGAAATCAGTTGGTGCAGGAAAACAGACTTCTCACTGTCTGAACTTAGAAGTAACATTTCTTTCCACTTTGTCACCAATAGCATGAGGGGCTACCTAGCCACTACCTCCCTGTCATTGAGGCTAGAAAAGAAGGGCATGCATCCTGAGATGTCATTCCATCTGTGTCATATGGCTGTGCCATCATTTCAGCCTGTTCTTCAGTGTTGGAAATTGTGATAATTTTCCATTTTTCCATTTTATAAACCACCTATTGTGGGTTTTTTGTTTTGTTTTGTTTGTTTTTTGTACTGGGGATCAAACTCACAACCGCGCACTTGCAAAGCAGGCGCTTATGCCGCTGAGCTTAAGAACGAAAGACCAACAATCTATGCACAAATTTCTGGTTTGAAATGGATAGACATACATTACCCTACCAAAGGAGGTTTCCTAGCTTAGAGCAGTAGATCTTAACAAGGTGCAACTTTGTCTCCCTGGGGAAATTGGGTGATGCATAAGAGCATTTTTGGTTGTCACAAAAAGAAGGTAGGTGCCACTGGTATCTGGTGCATAGAAGGCAGGAATGCTGCTAAATAGCCTACAATGCACAGAACTGCTCCCCACAATGAATAATTACCCAGCTCAAAATGTCCATACCGCTGAGAAGCCTTGGGTTAAACTATAAACATGCCCTATTTGAAGCACACAAGACTTAGTAGGATATACTTTATATGTTATACTCCATTGTACTAATCCTTAATATCTATGTAATACTTCAGTTTGCAAAGAGTATTCATATACTTTATTTCATTGTTCTCCTCACCAGAACCTTGAAGGGGCCATAGGGAAAACAGTCTTTAGTCGGCACACTAAGAGTCAGTAAGATTAAGGGTCTGATCCCCATTCATGCTGTGGTCCAAATTCAGGTTTATGGGAAGCTGTGTGGTCTTTATTCCACAGTGCCCCTAACTTCCCCTGGCCGGTGGGTTCCTTAGATTTTGTCATATGGGAATAACTTTGGTCAGCCAGCAGACCTTCAGCTCCTAGATACAGAGGTAGGAGGTAGAAAGAGAACCAAAGGAAAGAAAAACATCAGTTAGAGGAGTGGAGAAAAAGGCCTGGGAATAGGGATCTGACACAGGGTTCAGAGAGTTCGATGATTCCAGAAGGTAAGGTGTCCTTAAAAGCCAAGCAGAAAGAGCAAAGGTAGAAGTGTGTTTAATGTGCACCCCCATATAAAGCTTTGTCAGCAGAGCACTCTGGCCAGTTTCCACACAGACTTTGCATGGAGGTAGCTCGGACTTGGGGTGAAGATGAGAGTGCAGCAGAGGGGAAGGTGGAGTGGGGGAGCCTAGTCTAGCAGGGGTACAAGCATTCACAGCTTATTTTTCTGGCCCTGGTCTTTGATGATACATGGAAGTCTTTCAAAGTTACTTCCTGGAAGAACACTTCATTGGACAAAAGCTTCCAACAACATTTTGATCATAAACTGTCGGATAACACTCTCTGCCTTTTTCAGGTTTTACTGGGTGCTGTGGGATGAAGAAGGAAGCAGCAATAAAAATCTTCATTTATAACCTCCTTTTAAAATTGAAATTGGTATATGCACTTTTAGCTTTTATTGCAAAACAATCTGAAGCTTATAAAGTAGCAAGACGAGCATAAATAAATTCTTTCCTGAACCAGCCCCCAAATAATCTTTTTAAATCCTCACAGACAAGAACATTCTCTCTAGAACCACAAATGCAGTCCTCAGAACCAGGACATTAAGGTTGATATGCCAAATTCTACCAGTCCCAAACGTTCTTTTCAGAAAAAGGATTCAGTCCAAAATCACACATTACATTTTATTTTCTCCTTAGTCTCGTTTACTCTGGAAGGAACTTTAGGCTTTCCTTGACTTCCCAACCTTGATGCTTTTGAAAATCATAGGTTAGTTGTTTGGCAGAATCCCCCTCAGGTAGAGTCCTCTGAGGTTTCCTCGTGACAGATTCAGGTCCACAGCTTTGTAGATGTCACAGAATTTCTCTGCAATCTTCTCTTTGCATCCTATCAGAAAGTAGGTACTTTTTGATGACAGTATGTAACTTATCAAGTGGGGATTTCTTAGTGGTTTTGTTTTTTGTTATAATTGTTGTTCTTTTTTCCTTTTTCTTTTTTCTTTCCCCTTTGGAATTCTGTATTGTTGCTACCCTCTTTCTGTTTTGTTTTTTTTCTTTCTTCTTCTCTTTAAATAAAAATTTTTTTAAAAAAAGAAAGTAGGTACATTCAGTTTGTCCTATTAGTTAGTGATAGTGTTAACTTTACCTGATTAAAGGGGATATTGGTCAGGCTTTTAGACCATAAAGGGAATATTTTGCCCTTTATATTCAATAGGAAATTTTGGGGGAATTTTGAAGCCACATATTTATTCATTCTTGTTCAAATTTCCACTTCACTCATTTATTCATTAATATCATTACAAACTCATGGATGTCTAGTTTATTTGACAGGTTATAATCCATGAAAATCATAATTTACTTTTCATTTTTTTATTTTAAAGGGAATAAAACAACAACAAAATGAAACAAAACAGTGATAAGATGGTAGAAAATCCACAATAATTACTATAAGAAAATTATAAGTTATTTTATAGTCAGATTATCCTAGGCTTGGTCTATGGGAACGCATTCAAGCTGGGTTTGTATTTTGGATAAATTCCCATCATTCTTGGAGCACTTCCTTGTTTTCTGGAATAACAGAATGTTCGACCTCAGGTTTCACTTTCCCTGTCCCAATCCTGGTTTAGCCACTTCTCCATAGATCTTTGGTTCCTTTCAGTACAGAAATATACCTGAAAACCAGTATTTACCCCCTTGGATGTACTCACTGACACTAGTATGTTTTTCTCAGGTCCTCTCAGTGAAAACAGAGTGACCAAGCCTCTTTGTGTGTGTGCATGCGTGTGTGCACCTGTGGGTGCACACTTCTATACTTCTATTGTCCGCAATCTATTTACTAATTTGCTCAAATCTCCCACATTCTCCACACCTTAATGTTGGCCTTTCCCACTCCTGTGTGTGGACCCCATCCTCGGGGCTCTGAAACTTTATACTCACTAGGCTGTTTTTTCTTATTTGTTTGAGATGTAGTCTTCCTGCTCAGGCTGATGGTGAATTCTTAGACTCAAGGGATCCTGTTGTCTTAGCCACTCAGGTAGCAGTGATTACAGGCATGTGCCACCACACCCTGCTTCTTCTGGATGCCTTCCTCCTCCCCACGCCCACCCTGGGACGCCACTGATGCTTTTGACTCTGACACTGTGGATGTCCCATCTGACCTGCACTCTGAAGCCCTGCACTGGATTCCTGTCACTGCTTCCCACCTGTTCCAACTCCCTTCATGCCCTGCTTGGACTCTGTCACCCTGTGTCTATTCATCCTCTCATGTGTACCCTCCTAACCCTGCTCAGACTGCTCCTATTCTATATTCCCTACTCCTGTTCTCTCAGAGCTATTTTTCTCAATCATTCCTAATACTTTATAATTTTTAATTTTGAGCAGTTTTGCCAAGTTATCATCCAGAGATAGAGTCTATCAATCACTATCTTAACATCAGTGGAAGAGCATCTGTCTCCTCAACATACGCTATAATTAAGCATTAACATACTTCTAGATCTTGGTAATGAGAAGTAAAAAATGTGTATATCTTGTTGTACCTTAAGATGTAGTTGAGGAAAAAATAAAAGACATACATAGAAAAGGTGAAATATGGCTAAGGGGCTAGACAGTGATACAGTGTTTGCCAGCGTATGCAAAGCCCCAGCACACACACACCCCCACACACCATGCATATTCTCCTTAAAGTCTAAAATTGTGATTCTCTCAAACTTTAATAGTAATGAACCTTTACAACACTATCAGTTTATTTTATGTAATCGTATATTTCCTTGCTTAATAATAAATGAAGTTCCAGAAATGCTTTGTTGGTCATAGATTCAATGGAAAGAGCCAGAAAGTTCTAATTTCAAGTGAGACGAGAAAACATGTGAAGAGACTGTTTTGATTAGAATAGTTTTCAAGTCAATAATTAATTGTTTGTCACTTTTCCTGAATAAGAAGTTTGAATTTAGGAAGATAAAAGCTTAGCACATGATAGTAATAGAAGATTGAATAGAAGATTATCTTGCATCCTAAATTTTTGGATAAAGTCACAGTGCCACAGCATACCAGAGACCTCGCAGCCCAGATTTCATGATAACCAGCAGCAGGTCTTGTGGAGCACTACTAGCTCACTGGGGCATCATGCTTCACCTTGAAGCTCTGAGTACTAAAGGCACCTAACAGCGACAGCCCACTTACACTTATCCCACCAGCAGAACTAAATTATCCATGCAAACAGCCAGACCAAAGGAGACTAATGCAATTAACCAGTCATCGGTCTCCTCTTCCAGGGTATGGGGAAGTTGAGCATGTCAGTCCTAACAACCTCTAGACATGAAATATGCTAGCTGCCAATAAATTATGTTATCTATATTTATAGTTAAGAAAATTTTAAGAAACAATAATTATTACTTGTATCTTAGCCTAAGTTTTGCACGATTCACCTAGCAACCACGAATTACACAAGGCTATCTATTTGGGAAAACAAGAGAGCGTTCTCCAGCCCAACTCTGCATCTCAGATTCACGGTAGGTGCCCAGGGATGCTCCAGCACATCTTCTGGATCATCATTCAAGGAATTCTAGAGCTAGAAAATAAGGTAAAGTGCTCATTTGTCAAACAAGGGATATAAGGCATTAAAGTTGAGCAACATGCTCAAGGTCTCACATTGTCTTATCTGCAAGAAAATGGAGCAGAAGGGTGAATACCAGCCTTCTGTAATGCCGTAGGTCCACCCACCATGGCGCAAGAAGTAAAGGTTCAGAGGTCACTGAGGTTAATTCAGGGGGCGTCACTCAATGACACAATCAAGATCCAAGGGAGATTGGTGACGATGGGGTGGAGGTAGAATTGGTTAACAACAGCATTTTTGGGGAGAATTTCTGCTCATCCTTCAAATCTTGATTAAATATTACCTTTCTGTGAAGTAGTTTCTCTTCCAGTCTAAGAAAGATTTATTGGTACCCAGCTGTGTTCTAGCTCTTTATCCAAGGTCTATCAGCAGTTTATGTTTTGTAAAAGGGTGGCCTGAAGAAAGAAATGTGTTGAATTCAATATTTCTGTCCTTGGCACACCCCATATGACCTGTAATGTGGTATGTGATCAAGACATAGTTGTGTAATTCAATAAATATGTGATTCAATGATGAATGGAAAATGAAGAAAAACTATGTCTTGACTTAGTAGTCATTATAGACAACAGTGATGGGCAGAGCATAAATCAGCTTCATGAGCCTTACCAGTTGCCTGTGGCTTCATCTTGTGTCTTACCATTGGTCAAAACCCCAGAAAACTAACAGTATTAAATCATTAATACCAGACACTTAACAGCACCTGTAGGCAGTTCTTCCTAAAAGAATAATAATCTTTTAAATAAATATTTACATGAGGATCTACCACATGCAGGGTGCTAGATTCTTGGACTCAACCATGTTTTTCCCTTGTGGCTTTTACATTCTAGTAGGGTCTAGGAGATAGGCAGAAAATGTATAATAAGCTCCCAGTTCTGATGAGAATGAAACATAAAGCAATGTAAGGGGCTAGTGGCGAGTTAATATCTTAGAGGCCAATTGGGAAGGAATGTTTCCCATAGGAAATGACTGCAAGCAAAGACCTTTTTGTCTCTTGTGTCTCAGACTCAAAGTTCCAAAGAGTCCAGGTTTTTCTGATCCAGAATCCACCTTCTGGACTCCCTCTGATTTCCTGTCACACCATCATCCATTTTACTGCTTGACCAAGACCAAATTTCCATTGATGGTAATGTCCGTGCTGCCAGGACCTAACTGCTCTCCCTTTTCCCTCATGTCTTCTACTTGGTATGGCAGAATCGTTCACCCACTTTGGCCTGTCTGATATTTCTGAGAATCCACCACTGCTAGAGTCCAACCAGGCCTTGGAAATGTAGGCAAAAAAGAATAAGACCAGGCTGGGGCCCTCAGTGGACTTATATATCAGTCGGAACAGCAAGTATGTAAGCAAAGATGTTGAAGAAAACTGTGATAGATGCCTTCAGAGTTGTAGGTACATGAGCACAAAAACCAAAGAAGTTCCTGAGTCTAGGATTTAGACGGCTACTTTAAGGAAGTAACACCTGATGAGATTCAGGACATGCTATTCCAAATGTGATAGTTTGGCACATGAACTATTTAGGTTGAAAGAATCCAGAAAAAAGCAGAAACCCAAAACTCCCTCAAATTTCCTCACAGCTTTTTCTCTGGAGCAGGTCAGAAGACCCTCATGTGAGATGTGCCTTCTCTTAACTTGGGGCAAAAGGGGCATCCTTTTCTCTGAAGAGGGAGAGACACAGAAAGGAACCCAAACAAACGGGGCTTGCCAGGTCTCCCCCAGTATACTACTCTTATCTCAATGCAATGTCATATTTCCTTGCAATGTCGTATTTCTCCAGAACTGTCCATTCCTCATCCACTTACTACTCACAACCCTTGGGTGATCTGTTTCTTTTTAGTTAGTTAGTTTTGTTTTGTTTCTTTTTTTGGTGCTGGGGATTGAATTTACAACCTCTCGCTTGCCAGACAGATGCTTATGGTGTTCAGCTAAATCCTCAGTCCCTGAACTGTTTCTTTAGGACTTCATTTCCTTTTAAAGTCTCCCCTGTCAGATAAAACATGTTAAATATATGTTTTTGCTTCTCTCTTGTTGATCTGCCATCTGTTAGCCAAACCCAAGTGATGAATTTAGGAGGATAACAGGAATGAATGTTTTTCCTCCCCTATATGCTTGCACTACATTGTAAGTTTGTATTTTCCCACATGACGCTGGCATAAACTAAGAAACGTAACAGTACAGGGAAAATTATAAGCAGACTAGAGATTCTGTTTGGAGAGAGTCTTCTAGTTTGCCTCAAAGACTCTGGGGTGGGATAGTAGAAACATAGTATGAGATGGGAGTCTACAGATAAGAACATTTAATATTGAAATACCAACCCACCCCTTCCTCTTGGTGTGCTGCAGCAGGAGCCCGTGCAGGAGCAGCAAGCAGCTGCCAGTGAGTACTAGGCCACCAGTCCTGTCCCAAGC
Source organism: Dolichotis patagonum (assembly GCA_004027295.1). NCBI lineage: Eukaryota > Metazoa > Chordata > Mammalia > Rodentia > Caviidae > Dolichotis > Dolichotis patagonum. The sequence continues at coordinate 62,413 of PVJX010000523.1, read as the reverse complement.
CCAGAACCCCCGAGGGCAGCCCCAGGGGAGGGGCCTTGTGGGCTGGGATGTGTGCAGCACATGCACCAGAGGGCCACTCGTCCCTCTGCACATATTTGCCTATCACTCTGTCATCTAAAAATCTTCTCCAGACCACCTCGCTGGACCCAGGAACTCCAGCCAGCAGCAAGGGCGGGCTGGGCTAGACCCAGGCCTCTCCCTTGAACCCCCACAGTCCCTGCAGACCACCTCATGGGACCCAGAAATTCCAGGTGGGCCAGGCCAGAACCAGGCCCCTCCCATGTCCTTTCAGTGCTGGCCCCCCACCTCAGGACCTAGTATTACTGTTAATCTTCGGCTCCCATGCCTCCCCCCAGAATCTTGGACTGCAAAGGATTAACCATACAGTATTGAGGGGGGACTCAGTAACCACTCATCCAAACAGAAGAACTCAACAGGCTTCCATCAGTGAGGTGAGTTTGCCCCTAAAATAGGAATAGAGTTTGCAACCTTCAGTGGGTACTCAGGAGCAATAGTGAAGCTCCCTCCAGCTGTAGGCCATTGGTGAGCTTGGCAAGTGGCTGGGTGAGTCCTTCCTCCACACAGAGAATATCAGGTAGGGTGCCAATCAATAATGCCTCCTACAACCTGGAGAAAAAAGGGCCTATGAGACACCAGAGCACAGTAGGGTCCCAGCTGAGACAAACACTGCAAACAGGGAGATCTGGTGACTCTGAACAACCTGAAGACATAATAACAGCAGGAATTAAGGGTTGATTTCCATCAGTACTCTTAGACTTGTCACCCTAGGAAGAACATAGGACTTATCCAACAGGCCCTGCAGGAGGAATTCAGGTGACTGGACCTCCCCTTAATAGAAGGACCAAGCAATGGGACAAATATCAACCACACAGTAGAACCCTAAGACGCATACTATGGACAGTTGAGACTATTGGGACTGAAAAATCAAATATTAGCCCAAGAGATAAAAATGACAAAACGAAAAAGCAAAATGCAATCTCAAACATCTAGTCCATCAGGAGCAAGTACAGGACACACTGAAATAAAGGACTTTAAAAGCCATACACCTGAAACTTCTGAAAAGATAGCAAGAGAAATAAAGAAACAACTCCATGAGGCTATAGAGGAAATAAGATTAGAAATAATCTCTCACATAAAGAAAGAAATGACAAACTTAATAAAAGAGTTGCTCAGCATAGCTAGAGAAGACAGATTAAAAAAAAGTACAAGAGCATGGGAAAATGATAGGCACCTTGAATGAACAATATAGAAAAGAAGTGGAATGCATGAAACAAATTCAAAGAGATATCCAAGAAAAAAATTCTATTGAAAGCTGGCAAAACTGTTTGAATGAAACTGCAGATAGAATTTCAGACAATAAGGACAGGATCACAGCTAATGATCATGAAAGGAAAGAATTTTTAAAAACAACAAGGCAGCATGAAATGACAATTCAACAGCTTCAAGATGATCAAAGAGAAATAATATAAGACTTACAGGCAGGAGTCAATGCAAATGATATAGGAAAACCATTTACAGGAGTAATAGCAGAAAATTTCCCAAATATGGGAAAAGAAACTGATTTAGCTCAGTGGCCTGAGCACCTGCCTGGCAAGTATGAGGTAATGAGTTTGATCCCCAGTACCAAAAAAAAAAAAAAAAAAAACCCACGAAACTAATATACAGATAAGTTAGATATATAGAATGCCAAACAATCATAACCAAAATAAATCTACACTGAGACATATAATAATTAAGATCCCAGACATACAGCATAAAAACAGGATAGAGATGAGACACAACTCACTTATCAAGGAATGGCCATTAGAATCACAGCAGATTTTTCAGCACAAGCCCTCAAGTGAAGATGACCTTGGAGTGATGTATTTCAAGCACTGAAAGAAAACAACTTTCAACCCAGACTGATGTACCCTGCAAAATCTTCTTTGAAATTTAATAGAGAAATAAGATACTTTCATGACAAAGAAAAACCAAAGAAATTCATGTCCACTAAACCAACCCTAGAAAGAGTACTGTAAGATGTACTAGAAAGAGAGAAAAATGACCACAATCTCCAGAACAACAACAGAAAGAAACTACCAGGTAGGACAAGCAATTAAGCAATGGGGAACAGAAAGCAAACAACCGAAGCATAACATGGCAAAGACAAGCCAGTACATATCAGTTATATCCATAAATGTAAATGGCCTCAATTCACTTTTAAGAGAAATAGGTTGACAGAATGGATCAAGAAATAGGATCCAACAATATGCTGTATACAAGAAACACATCTGACTCGAAAGGAAACTCATAGACTAAAAGTCAAGGTTGGAAAACAGTATTCCATGCAACAGGAACCCAGAAAAAAGCAATGGTAACTATTCAATTTGCAGATGAAGTGAACTTCAAACCTAAAATGATTAAAAGAGATAAAGAAGGCCACTAAATACTTGTTACTGGAAAACTTCAAGACAAAGAGCTAACAATTATAAATATATATGCACCAAATACAGGCACACCCAACTATATAAGACAAATACTAATAGACATGAAAAGCCAAATAAGCAACAACATAATTGCAATAGGAGACCTTCATATCCCATTGTCACCAAGAGATAGACCAACTAGACAAAAAGTCAACAAAGAAATAACAGACCTGAATAAAACTTGTGAACAAATGGACTTAGTCCACATTTACAGAATGTTTCACCCAACCACATCACAATACACATTCTTCTCAGCTGCACATGGGACATTCTCTGCTTAGCCTATAGAACATTCTTAACTAAATGCAAAGGGATTGAAATTATTCCATGTATATTATCTGACTATAGTGCACTGAAATTGGAAATTAATGGCAAGAGAAATTGCAACACCTGCATAAATACATGGACATTAAATAACCTCTTGAACAATCAATGGGTTACAGGTGAAATCAAGGGAGAAATTAAGCAACACCTACAATTCAATAAAATGCAGATAAAACATATTGAAACCTGTGAGATGCAATGAAAGTGGTCCTCAAAGGGAAATATATAGCAATAAATTGTCATATCAAGAAAATAGAACAAGCACAAATAAACAACCTAATGCTACACCTCAAGCTTCTAGAAAGAGAAGAGCAAGTAAAACTTGAAGCTCATAGATGAGAGAAAGTTATAAAGAACAGAGAAGAAATTAATGCAATTGAGACTAAGGAAACAATATAGAGAATTAATGAGTTAAAAAACTGGTTCTTTGAGAAAATAAACAAAATTGATAAACCTCTAGCCAACCTTATCAGCAAAAAGAAAGAAAAAAACCTCAGATTCATGCAATAAAGACTGAAAAGGGAGAGATTACTATAGATCCTATGGAAATTCAGAAGATCATGAACACCCACTCTGAAAATCTTTACTCACAAGAGTGGAAAACACAGAGGAAATGGACAAATTTCTGGAAAATTATGAATTACCAAAACTGATTCAAGAAGATATTACAATTTTTAATAACTCAATATCAGCTACTGAAATTGAAAATGTGATTAAAACTTGCCAACAAAGAAAAGCTCAGGTCCTGATGGATTCACAGCTGAATTCTATAAGAAATCTAGAGAAGATTTAACACCAATACTCCTCAAACTCTTCAATTAAATTGAAAGGGAAGCAATCCTCCCTAACTCATTCCTGGAAGTAAATATTACTCTGATACCAAAACCAGAGATAGATCCAATCAAAACAGAGAAGTACAGGTCAATCTCCCTAATGAATATTGATGGAAAAATTCTCAATAAAATACTGGCATATAGAGTGCAGCAAATCATCAAGAAGATTACACATCATAACCAAGTGGGATTTATCCCAGGAATGCAGGGATGTTTTAACATAAGCAAATCAGTAAATAAAATATACCACATCAACAGAACCAAAAATAAAGATCACATGATATCTCAATAGACACAGAAAAAGCTTTTGATAAAGCCCATGATATAAAAAAAAAAACTTTACAGAAACTTAGAATAGGTGGTATCTACTTCAATCTGACAAAAGCCATGTATGACAAACCAACAACCAACATCATACTAAATGGACAAAAACTGAAACATTTCACTCTAAAATCAGGAACAAGACAAGCATGTCCACTATTACCACTCCTATTCAATATAGTTCTGGAAACATTAGCCAGAGCAGTTAGACAAGAGAGACAAATAAAAGGAATAAGGATAGGAAAAGAAGAAGTTAAATTATCACTGTTTGTAGATGAGATGATACGCTACCTAGAAGATCCCAAAAACTCCATCAAAAGACTTCTAGAGTTAATAAGCACATTCAGCAGTGGAGCTGGATACCAAGTTAATGTTCAAAAATCAATAACATTCCTGTACACAAACAACAAGCTCACTGAGAGAGAAATTGTGGAAATGACACCTTTCACAATAGCATCCAAAACAATGAAACACTTAGGAATCAACCTAACAAAGAATGTAAAAGACCTATACGTTGAAAATTATAATACTCTAAAATAGGAGATTGAAGAGGATGTCAGAAAATGGAAAGATATCCCTTGCTCTTGGTTAGGAAGAACCAACATTGTGAAAATAGCTATATCTCAATTACTGACTTGAAACTATACTATAAAGCCACAGTAATAAAATCAGCATGGTACTGGAAAAAAAAATCCAGACCTGAGGATCAATGGAATGGATTAGAAGATGCCCATCAACTGCAGAGTGGATAAAAAAGATGTGGTATTTTTATACAACGGACTATTACTCAGCTTAAAAAAAAGGGATGATCTTGGGGCCTTTATGGGTTAATGGAGGCAACTTGAGATTATCCTCATAATTGAAATAAATAAGAATCATATTTATAAATATCATATTGTGTCTCTAGTGTAAAAAGTAATAACTGTAGAAGTAATGAAACCCAAAATATGTAATTGCTACTATAAAAAAGAGAGGAAAAGAAAGTGCTCTAAAGGATATAACTACATGTATGTTCACGTGTGTAAGATAGATAATCATATTACTAAGTTTTTGTTGGATCATTGAACAGAACTGTTTGCTGCCTCACTGTTTGAATATCCACTTTTATACTTTAATTTTGTAACTTGAACAACTATTTCTAAGATGACAGTATGTAATTTATCAACTAGTGATTTCTTACTGTTCTTTTTTTTGAAAATCTGTATTATTTCTACCCTTTTTTCTGTTTTGCTTTTTTTTTCTTTTTAAATAAAATTAAAAATCTTTTCTCTGAAAAAAAATACTGAAATACCACCCACTGTCAAGGCAAAGACCTTCTCAGGGACAGACTTCAAAGTGATTTTAGAAAGGTTTTTTGCCATGTATATAAATATTACATACACATACCAGCTGTGTGTGAGACAGTAAGAAGCCACAAAAATTGTTAGGATAACTCATCGGGTGGTAGCAGGCTGCATGAAATGGGACAAGGTGAGACTTATGACTGGAAAACTGGTCAGTTGGCTGTTGCAGTTTTGGAGGGGTTGATGAGGTACTGGGCCACGATTATGTTAAGAATATGAAAGAGAAATGATCATCGTGGTTGTATGAGAACATCATGCCACAGTGGACATGATAGGACTGGACATTTGATTGCATCTAATGAACATAACTGCACAACACTCCATTAAAAAGCCTTTGTCTTCTTTTTTAGCCCCATCTTCATCCTTTCAGCTTTGAAAAGAAAAATATGTCCTGTCTAATGAGCTTCAGTATACATGACATTAGTTAGAATTTTTATTAACCAACAAATGACAGCTTCTCGTTCTGTCTCCTCCATTAGGCAATGAAGTTTAAATTGAAAAAGACGACTTTCAGAGGCCAGTTTCACATCACTGCTTTAATTTCCTGTTTGACAACTTGTACGGATTTCCAATGCTATAGAAACAGATGACTGCTTGGCAAAAGAACCCAGGGATGCCTGTTTTTCCCTTGAAGATTTCGGTTATACATAATAAAGTAATTTTCTTCACCTACACAATTAATGGAAATGGAAATTTTAGTATCCCTGTTCAATTCTCTGTCTTCCCCCTCGCCAGCCCTCTCCTTATCCTCTTTTGAAAGGCAATTTATGTCAGATAAAACATTTCATGTGTCAGAGTAACAACAACAATTTTACACACTCCAGAATTATTTCAGAAGGAATGGATTTGTGAATGAATTCAGACTTGTTCTGAGTTTAAAGCACCAGTCAAGTGAGTCAACAAGGGAAATCAAGGAAGCCAACCAATTTAAGCCACCCATTTCATCACCTCCATTTCCAGACAAAGTGTGCAGAAGCACCTAGAAGAGTTGTCAGAATTCTCTCCCGAGGGAGATCAATGTGGCTTCTCTCCTACTTACTAATACTCCTATATTTCTGGGACTATTTGTTTGGCTTCAACAGCAAATAGACTCTCCATCCTCCATAGCCACCTGCACAGGTTCAAGACTTAGTAAAAATTCAAAAGCTGTGTCTGCCAGTGAGAGATAATGCAAGGGTCTTCATGATGCTAGTGGACCTGGATTGGTTCAGGTAAACCATCAAATCTGAAATGGATTAGATTAGGTTAGGGGCTATGGTACAGTGTTTTTCTTCTGAAAACTGTCTGAATCATTTCAGTATTTCCTATGAGAAAGTTCCCTAAGTAGACTGATAAATGAAAAAGGAAGCAGTTACTAAATGCCATGTCCTAGTTATCAGCCAGAATTCTCCACCTGGCTCTCCAGTACCCAAGGTGGACTCTCCAGATTATCCAAAGGAGGAGTTTCCTGCCAGACGACATGGTAGTTGTCAGTATGTGGCATTTGAAAATGATTTGAGATTGGTGATTTCTTTCCATTTTCATTGCTTACCCTTTGGAAGTTTTCTTTCTCAGTGAGGGGCCAGCTGACTGAGCAGGAAAGATAAGGCAGGACCAGGGGCCTTCTTGTCACTCACTTCACCAGTGGTCCCGAGATTCAGGTGTGTGTCAGACTCACTTGGAGGCTGTCACCCTGATACAGTGGGTAGAGACTGAGGATTTTCACTTCTAACATTTCTGGGTGATGTCAGCGGGATCGCACTTTGAGAACTTAGCCTTACTGCCACCTGTTGGACCTTTCAGGAGGGGGCAAATGGCCAGGTAGGCACAGCCTTCTTGTTTCTTTTGCTTCATCGCCTTGGATATTGTTTTTCTTATTCATCGCTGTCACTGCCAGGTCTTAGCCTCTTCTTGTCCCCATTGGAATGTCCTTCTTTTTCCTATCTCTTTATCTTCCTTCCATTCTCTAAAGCTGAAGTCAAACCCTACTCTCTCTGTGAAGATTATTGTAACTAACACAAGCTCTCATTTCTCTATTGTTTTCTTTAAGTATTCTGATTTTGTGGTCTGTAACTAATATTACTTGCTCTCAGATTTCTTCATGGGGTTTCTCTCTTCAAGTAGATTGTAACCTTGTGGGCAGGAGCCCTTCACTGAGGATACAGTAATGATCCTTACCATGTTAGGCATTTGCCATAAATGAGGCATTTTGCTAACCATATTGTGTATATTGGCCCACAAAATATGATTATTGTCCTTATTTAATAGGTAAGGGAACCCGAAGAGCAGAGAAAGTACCGGACTTGCTTAAAGCATGTCGGAGACTGTAGGAGGGGGCAGTATTCAAGCCCTAGTCATGGAGATTTTGTAGGCATTCTCCAGTCACCTCATGAAAAGCACTGCACATAACACCTGGTACATGGCATGCAGAGGCAAGGCTGGCTGCCAGTGGTGATGTAAGGAGCTGAGCAAACCACCAGACCCACCCTTCTTGTGACTGTTTTACTTTGACCAATGTCTTTTCAGTGTGCTAAGTACCCAAAGACAATGCTTGTAGACTTACGTGTGCAGAATTGCTGTGCAAATTATACAATTGCCTTTCACTGGCTTCATTTTTCATTTTTACTTTTGTAGACAATGGCCCCATTTGGATGAGTGGGACAGAGTTGTGAGGGTGTCCTGTGTTCACTGAACAATCTTTATGCTTGAGATTTGCCACTCATTTGGTGTTTTAATCAATAACTTGGATTCAAATGCCCTGCACTATATAGCACATGCCAACTGCCAGGTAGGAACATGGAAAATAAAATGTAACAAAAATGCATGCTTAGGACAGTTTTCATAGAAATATCATTAGAAGTTAGACCAGTAACAGCAACACAGATTATTGATAGTCACTCTAAAATATTTGTTTTGTGAAGTCTATAACATACCTATAACATCCGGTTACTATAATGCAATGTTTTTGCGTCCAATCAAGTCACTTTCTTTGGTTGATCTCGTTTCCCCAAAATGAACTTATTTATTGGTACAGCGATACCCTAGAGTATTCCTTGGGCGCAGAGGCTTCTTTTAGGATAACAAGACTGAATATTTACAAAAACGTCAGGATATTGCCCAAAAACGATGCATGTGGTTTATTGCATATCAAGATGCTAAATGCACTGTGCAGTCCTGCTTGCCTTACACCATACCTTCTTTACAGGGACTCTGCCTCCCAAGTCTTAGCTTTCAAACCTTCAGCACTGAAGTACATGATTCTGTGTACCATCTCCTCCCACTCCAAAGGCAGAAAACAATCTCACAAGTTGAAAATACTAAACTCACATCCTCAAGGAACTCATTTCAACCTGTATCGCATTTTTTATGTGATAAGAATAGTGGGGTTTGGAGAGATTGGCACATGCATTTTATACATCTTGATTATTTTCAATCCCATTTCCCCCTTTCCCTTTCCTGCATTGCCCCCGACCCCCTTTCCCCATTCCAAAAGCCTAAATTCTAGTGTCCTGTCATCTCTTATTTATTAGTCTATATCTATTTATCTATCTATCCCAGATAAGTGAAGCCATGTAATATTTAACTTTCTGAGTCTGGCTTCTTTAGCTTACCATGATAGACCCTAGCTCCATCCAATTTCCTGCAAGCGAGCTGTCAATCCGTATCACTTTGCAGCGTGGGCAGTGACCTGCTTTCATAAGCAAGTGGGCTCAGGGCAATGGGTGTGGATGGTGCCCACCTTCCTGAGGGAGCTGCAAGATGTCTGAGTCACTCTGCAGGCTGATTAGGAGGAGGTGCCACCCCGGGAGCACAGGTGCGAAAGTGACTCAAGCTCCCTGGAGGGAAGCTGTCTCTCTCCAGGAAGGGCATTAGAAAAACAATGCAGACTTGAGTGGGGAGCCCTGGCTGAGCACACATCCTGCCCCAGCTGCTGTGAGGACTCTGCCAGTGCTGGCCCCTGCTGGGCAATACCTCAGCCTCAGGAAGCATGGCTATAGCACAGTCAGGATTGTGGTCTCAGGGCCATATAGGTGGCCTCCTTCACTTTGTAGAACGTGATTGGCAGTCTCTGAGCCACCACCATCCACACAATCACATATGGATGGCCCTTTTTCAATTACTGATGGCAATTTGTGAGAGGAATAGAAAAAATAACAAATAATTACCCCAAACTTTATATTCCTTTATTTCAATGCTTCCCCAGTCTTCTCTACATTGAATTATCTTACCAGAGCTTCCAGCAAATTGTCACCTTGAGGATGGGCCCAGATATGCTTTTTTATGCTTCTGGCTTCCCTATACTGTTTTATGTTGGTGCTGTGGAAATTGCAAGCACTTCTGAAGTCCTTAGTACTCCTGGGTGAGGGGATTTGCAGGTCTCTCTGTATCTCCAGGAAGCCTGGGCCCTAAGTGGGCCTCTCTTGTTAGCATAAGCCTCTGGCTCTCCCGGAAACATGACAGTCTGGTGTATCATGCAAGGCTTTTGTCTTCTTGCATTTAGCTCCTGGGCAATTAGCTGTTCTCTCTCCCTTCACTGGTCCATCTCAGAAAATTAGATGAGCTGTAAATGCAATAATCATTAGGAGTGTAGGTGAGGGGTGTATAAATTTAGAAACATTGCTCTTTTCCTTCAAAGATAATATTTCTTCTTAAATCTAGAGGAGAAAAATTGCTGATTTTTTGGTCAAAATTGTTTCTGTCATTTTACTGTACTCGCTACCACTGCCAGCAAATATGTAGGTTTTCAGTGAATCACTTTGGACTTCAGAGCTGAGGATTTCAGACAGCTGCTACAATGCTCAGGCTTCCAAAGAAACTGCTGGTGAAATCAACTCTGCTATATAACTGGCTCAAGCATTACATTCCAGGTGTCTGAGTGCATTTTGAGGAAGAAGTAATTTAATGGAAAATCACGTCTCAACTTCTACATGGTGGATGCTTCACCAATTAGCCAAATATAAAATGCTTTTTTCCAGAGCAATCATGTCCTTGGTATAGTTTAAAGACAGCTGCATATCAAATGCTCATTGATTTTATTTTCTATTAATATTGACAGGGGGCAGGACTGTTGTTGACAAGGTAGTGCCATTGTGATATTTCCTCCCCTCCATGGTTTTCTGTACCTTGGAGGAAAACTAGGAACCTTATTTCCCAGTTCTTCCTGTGTTTGCCTCCAAGGTAGTTTGGCCAGTGAGAGGCACCCCTCAGGCTGTCCAGCGTGGAACAGAAGGGAAAGTTGTTCTTCTTAGGTGCCAGCCATGGGAGTTGCTCAGATCTTGGCTACTTGGAGCTCTCCCGGGAAGCATCCACCATGAACAACTTGATTGCACCAATAGCACCATTGCCACTGAGATCTCTGCACTTCTTGATATCCTGAAAGCAATCACCCAATCTTTTACTTACCCATACCACTTAATAATGGTTGCATACGATTCAGTTTCACTTTCAGCTTTCTTGAATGGAAAATCCAGAAAGGTTTCTGATTTCTGATTAAATCCTGACTGATTCAGGGGCAAAGGATTCATTTTCTCATACCCATATTTCCTTATAATATAGGAAGTAGAGATTGTGGGAGACAACTTCAGTGACTCCCTTTGAATCCAAAACAATTACTGTGTCTTTGATTATTTAGAGACTCATTTCCTTATACTGATACGTAAAAAGCTGGCTAGGGTATTTTCTTCTCTCTTCAATCGACTATAAGCATTGCAAATAAGGCTAGCCAGGTACTAACATGAAATCTGTATAGCCAACAGTCCTGTTCCCTCACATAGTGTTCTCCATACAATACAGGATGGAGCAAGTACAGGATAGGAGCACTTCAGATATGAGAACCGTCAGCTCCGGGAATGTCAACTGGGTAGAGCCTTAAGATAAGAGGCTATGACTCCCCAGGGCACAAGAGTTTGCATATCAGAAACCCAAGGGATAGCCCCCCAAAACAATTCCACTGCTACCTTAATTGGATTATGTAAATTGATCTTTCTACATATCTTTATCTCTGCAATTTACAGAGATGCCAATCTTGCACCTGGCCAGCCAGCTCGAGTTACTCATGTAATTCTCACCATCCTCACTCTTACTCACCCCTGAGCCACCCCCCCTTCTTCACAAGATAATAAATGCTGGGAGAAGCCTAGGATCAAGGCCTTTGTCTGCATGCCCTCATGGGGATTGGACTTAGGACCTCTTGGCTGCCCTTAACTTGGAATATGTCTTGGTGTTTTTACTCTCGCCGTGGGTTGCATTGGTGGTGGTAGATTGAAATTAACTTGCTGGGATTCCAATGACGTCTCAATGGGATTACAAATACAACTTTTTGGATTGTGAGGAAAACTAGAAAGAGAAATACATACTTGGATGACTGAACATGATATTTGGGTTTACAATAGAGATATCAATCAATGAAGAAGTATTTATTGAATGCACATAACTGGTATTATAGTACATTAGATATGAGCACATCTGTTATAGAGAAAGTGTCTCCTTCAGATAGTTCCAAATAAAATAAAAAATGATAAAATAATCGTGATCATACATACATAAAATGTAAGTGAAAACACAGTGATGTGCATACCAAGAAAACACTGGATCTGGGAATTCTTTGTAGGAAAGAAAATTATTATCTTCTGCCAGGGAAATCAGTGTGCAGTGGGCGGCCTTGCAGGACATGTTCTGTGGTCTGAGACTAAGGAAATGAGACTAAGGCAATTGGCTAACTTCAGCCATGATTTAACCATTGAACCTGGGATAGGACTCTGGTCTCATGCCACACTGGCATGGAAAGGATGCATGATGCTAGAATTACAGCAATAAAAAATAAGGCAAAGACATTTGTTGATTTCTCTGGAAACCAATCAAACACACATTTATTGCCACAAGGACTCAGGAGGTACTCTGGGATTTCTTGTTGTTTGTGATCATCACAAAACTTTCAGTAATATGCCTTCAGAGACCTTTCTAGAGATGATGTCAGACCTGGGAAAACTGGAGATCGTCTGGCCCAATGTTTTCTAGATATCATTACTATTTCTGTAATGACAGTGATGACAAACAGAGGCTCCAGAGTTGACTATGTTAGAAAAATGCTGGATAAACAGGTTTATTTACTTGAGTACCTCACTAAACTTTTGATGTGGCACCATAAATTGTGGCTCTCCAAAACATCAAATTCACCATTTCCCAAACTTACATGGAATATGGCAAAAATGGAGTATGGCAAAACCAGCGTGCAAAGGCCATTTTGCAAAATGCTGCCCAGATGCTTAACCTTACCACAAACTAAGAGTCTGGTAACTGAAGAGAATTGCCCTAAGTTTATCCCACAACCCCCAGAAAACAAATGCAATAGTTTAAAAGTACTTAAAATAAAACATAAATTGATGAATTTACTCAAGGCAGACTTAAGGAAAACAACCAAGTATAGTAAGACACTCAGGAATCAAAACAGCAAGAAGCCAAGCCCAATATGAGGACATTTGATGGCCCAACACAATACCCATTTATTATCTCCCAGTTTTTGAATTTTTAATTTATGTATTTATTTATTTTGCTACCAAGAATTGAACTCAGGACTTTGCGCTTGCCAGGCAGGCGCTTGTGCCGCTGGTGCCGCTGGGCTATCACCCTGGTCCATCTCCCAGTTTTTGTGTGTCAGGAATATGCACATTACAAGACTGAGTTCACTGGGGCTCACAAGACAACAGCTTCTCTGCCTTCTTCTCTGGTGACTAGACTAGGGTAGGATGTACTTTCAAGCTTCTTTAGGTTGGTAACATTAATTTCCTCGTGGCTGCAGAACTTAGTCTTCCACAACAGAGGCAAGAGACGCTGCTTCCATTTTCTAACTTCACAGAAGGCCTGGACCCCCTTAAAGGACCTGCATGATTAGGCTGGGCCCACCTCAGATAGACTCTCATTTGTTTAACTAAAAGTCAACTGATTAAGGACCTTGATTATACCTACAAAATCCCTTCCAATTTGCCAGAAAGCATAACATCAATCACAGGCGTGATAGCCCATTATCTTTGCCACATCTTTTTGGTGATAAGCTAGCCAGTTTCCACTCACACTCATAGTGACTTGCTAGAGGTCCTCCTGCCTGTGATGGGAGAACAGACTTCTGCAGAACCTCAGGGGTTTAATACAGAAGACTCCTGGGAGTTAGTGCAAGTGAATGACCAAACCCCCAAGTACAGACTTCAGGCAGAATATTCTTTGTGGCAAGGTCTCATTTGTGTAAGGTCTAGACTTTCAACCAAAACACTTGAGTCAAAATCAAAACCCAAATATAGAAACATTGCTATTATGGGGCAATGAGACAGTAAGAGACAAGGTGATGGAAAAGATGGCAGCTCGGAATCAACGTAAAGATCCACCAGCAACTAGGAAAAAAAATAAAAGAAAAAAGCCAGGTGTGATGGCACATGTCTGTAATCCCTGCACTCAGGAGGCTGCGGCAGGAGATTTTGGATGCCTGCCTGGGCTACAGGGTGAGTTCATGGCCAGCCTGGACTATATAGCAAGACCCTGTCTCAAACAAATAAACAAATAAAGCTCACCAGTATCTTCCGTTTCTGTTACTCTTTGGTTCAGAGAGTTTGGCCTCTTGTCTAATTACCACTGATTTAAAAGTTTGTGAGTCATACTCTTAAAGCTGACCAGGATTAAGAAGCATTATCATGAAGGCAAGGGGCATGAGAGTTTTTGTCTCTAGTATCTGCCTTTGAATCTGTTAGGCTGTGTTGAATATTTGCCCTAATCTTTCTTCCTGAAAACAACTGAGGCAAAAAGTTGGTTTCTGAGAGTGTCCTATAGATGCCATGTAGTACTGAAGGCATTTCCCAGAAATACACAAGTGTGTGACTTGAAAGTGGTGAAGGATTTCCCCGTAGAGATGGATGGGGCTGCTCTCCATGCCCGAGATGCAGAAATAGTACCTGTGGAATTAATCAGGGAAGCCAACCCAGCAGGAATACAAAGGCCACCATTTGGGTGGGGCTTACTCACCCTAAATTTCCATGTTCTGTACAGTCAAAAAGTAGACTGAGGATAAAGAGGAAGACCATGAGGATGAAGACAATAATCCACAGAAAAGCTCAAAATCCTAAATCGCATTAGCTGTTTGTTAATTCCCTGTTACACCCAGAGACATTTGACGTGGAACACAGGATTAGCTTCCATGCAGGAGGGAGAGGACAGAACCCACAAGTAGTGACCGGCAGGCAGGCAGAGGGCCGCACTGGCAGGCTTCACCGATTTTAAACGTTTCCCAGGGAGGTTGCTTAGTTTTGTTCACAATAGTTTGCTTATGGTAAAAGTGGACATTTTCCCAACAATTTGCAAGGAACAAGGTTGTGAGAACAAAACGCTGTGGCTTCAATTTTATTGTGTGCTGTAATTTGTATTAATGTGGATGTTTTGTGTTCTTATGTGTGTGTTGTTTTGTTTTTGTTTTGTGGCACCTGGAGACTGAACCCAGAGCCTTCACGCTGAATTACAACCCCGGCCACCTCACCCCTTTATCATTTATTTAGAAACAGGGTCTCACTAAGTCACTAAGCTGTCCAGGTTGAATCCAGACTTGCAGTCCTCCTGCCTCAGCCTCCCAGAGTGCTGGGATGTGCAGCTCTGCACCACTACCTTCTACTTTGCCATGATATCTTGAAAGGAATCTGTGTTGACTGATTGACAATTTCTAATATTACTAAAATGTATAAAATTCAATATTGATAAGTAGGATACAGTACAAACTTTTAAAGAAGTAAATTGTTTTCAGAGCTCTTTAATAAAGAACTGATGACAATCTGTCTACCTGTTTCTCTGAGTCTCACAAAATAATTTGGTTTGCCTCCGCACCTCTCAAAAACTTCTAGAAGCAGCTCTAAGATAGCTCACCTTAATGGCGTTCTCTCTTTGTCCATTTATACTGTTTTGCAAAGCAGCAGCCATAGGATCAAAATGCGGTGAGTCAGTCATATTAAGAGAGCTGCAGTAATTAAATTATTGTACCACCACCCCTCCAGCAGTAAAGGGAGAGGATGAAAGCTTAATTTTTCCATCAACAAAGTCAATTTCATCCACGCTGCTGCTCAGAATGCCACATGCATATAAAAATCACGTGTTTAAACTGATCATGAGCAAGTGGAATTGAAACCCCTCATCACCATAACAAAGGTGGGTTGTAAATTTATGGAGCATTTTCACTTACAGAAAACTAAGTCCATTCAAAGCATATCGAGAGGTCTCAGGCAAACAGTAACACAGATGTAAAATGCCCACTGTGCGAGGGCAAGGCAGAAAGGTCGCTAATAAATTGAAGTAAGTAACAGCGGAACTGTCCTCAGCCTGGCTTATCCGTTCCGCCTAGCAAGGAAGGAAAGTAAGCGTTAATCGGCCGGCTCCAAGGAACAGGCACTTAGAGTAATTAAGTCAGACGCCGGAAAACAGCCCTGCCTTGCAAGCCAGCAGGACGAGTCAGCCGCACTGCGCGTGACGAGTGACTGAGGATTTTACCGGACAGAGGCTTGGAGACTAATGGGCAATTAATGTAAAACAGATGACTTCCGTTGGGGATGACAGTCTTTTAAAAGGCGCTTCACCTGCTGTTCCAGCGAATATGACTACAGTGAAATGAAAACAGGCGTGAGGTCCTGAACAGCTAATATTTGTGTCCCTGCTTTCTCCTTGAATATTTTCAAAAAACTAGGTCAGGAATGTAGCAGTTCCTGCGGGAGGCAGGCGGGGGGGGCGGTGTGAACCTGTGTGGGCTCCTGCTGTCTCCTAAGCCTTCAGAGGACGTGCTGCAGGCGGGGAACCCCTTGTGGACATTTTCCGGCATGGCATCTTCTCAAGCTAAGCTTTTCATGGTGCTTACTAAGAAAAGACAGCTTTGCAATCACGGATGGGCTTCTCCTAGTCAGTGGCTCCCTCCCCAAAACATATATGTCAGTGAGTGGGAAAGAGAAATGAGTTTGCTGCAGGAACAACATAGCAGTGGCTTTCAAGTTTCCAAGTGCCCCTTCCTCCCAGGCTAGGTTTAGCCCTGGGTCCCAGGGACAGTTCAATGCAGGGTGAGGGTGGACCACCTGAACACTCCCAGAGGTCTTTGCATGTTAAGAAACAGTCAAGCTGCTTCTAACAACCAACAGAATTTCTGTGATAAAAATTCAAGAGAGCCAGCCTCGGTAGCACATGCCTGTAATGCCAGCACTTAGGAGGCTGAGGCAGGAGGATTGCTGTGAGTTTGAGGACAGCCTGGGCTACACAGTGAGTTCAGGGACAAGCCTGGACTACATAGCAAGACCCTGTCTCCAAATTAAAAAAAAAAAAGTCAAGGGAAGATGCTGGATATCTCAAAAGGACCAACTTCCATGGGAGAAATATATGAGGATAACAGTTATGGCAGGGAAAAGTAGAAACCATATGAAAGTCACCAGGAAGATTCCTAAGTGAAGGATCCTACCATGCAGATGTGACCATTGGAAGTTAGGAAAAGTCGCCCTCTCCTCACAGCTGGACTGCAGTCTAGCTATGGCCTGCCCAGCAGGTGAGATCTGCACTGGGAGTTTCTAAGCATCCCCCTGCTTCAGTCCTGTGGCAGGCAGGCAGGCAGTTTTAAGCCACAGATATTAGTGCAAAGGGACTGCGTGTGATAAACCAGAAATGTAGTGGATTAGCATTTACAGGAAGTTGGATGGGAAAGCAGTATCTAATGATTTTCTTTAGATCAAATGAAATCTGCCTACTGGGCTGGGGATTTAGCTTAGTGGCTTAAGCGCCTGCCTGGCAAGCGCGAGGTCGTGAGTTCAATCCCTGGTACCAAAAAAAAAAAAAAAAAAAAAAAAAAAAAAAGAAATCTGCCTACTGTGCCCTCCACCATAAGTGGAAGAGACATTCGGTTTTAGTTATGTGTCTCCTCTCCTTCCCCTGGTTTTGTGCTGACATCTGGGCAGCTTAGTTGGTGCCCGGAAGTTAGCAAGTCTGTGTACATGGGGTGAGCAGGTCTTCTCAGCCACGGCTTCCAGAGGCAGCTGCTTGTCCGGCTCTGGACCAGTTGGCTCCTTTCAGTCCATTCTCCCTGAGCTCAGCCTGGCCTGGGGCTCACTAAGTGGGGGCCCTGGGCCTCAGGCTTCCCAATCCACTTCTCCTTACCTTTCAACAGCGTCCTGGTTCCTCGGGAGAAGGCCCTGGGCCCTGGGCCGCTCACAGGCTGACACACGCACCGCCCCCTCTGTGAGCACAGGCTCCAGGCTTCTGCAAGGGAGGGAGTTTCCGGGTTACTTGGACGCAGCACCCCACATCAGTAGGATACAAATCCTGCCACATCTGGACTCCACTGCAGACTGGAGACTCAGATGTGCTGGGCATGCTGTGCCTTCGTCACTGGGTGCTTAAAGGAATTTGGGCTTTCTGCTCCGGTGCCACAACAAACCATCTGGTAGCAAAGGAACTCCAGGTCCTGGTGCCTGTTTTCAGCAGGGGAAGAAAACAGAAATGAAAACAAACCTGATCTCATTCTGTCCTACCCCTCACCAGCTAAAGATGAAAACAAACAAGCAATGGAACACCCTAGTTAGCTATCCCTCCCCTTTCGTAAGGCACTGTGTAAAGCATGAAGAAAACCTGAGAATTCATGTAATTCACACCTCACCATCAAATCCTCATCTTTGCCTTCAAGGCAGTAAAAACGATTAAGATGCAGTATGCGTACGTACTCATTTCCCAAGATGAATGTAATTACGGTATTATGCATCCCACACGTATGCCAATAAAAAGAAAGAAAGAAAGCAATTGGGAGGCTTTATCCTGAAAAAAAGAGCATGCTAAGAAACACAGGTCAAGTACTCAGCCTTGGCTACACCACATCTCCGTGGAGTGACGAGCCTGTGAACAGCTCTGGAATTTCAATTGCATTTCCTTCTACTAGGACTTTTATACTGAGCAAGATAGAGCAGCACATTCCTTACACTAAGGAATTCTATATTAAGGACATATATTACCACCCCTAATATATTTGACTAGATAAATGCTCTTTTTTAAAAAAATCACATCGTCTTAGCTCAACTTTGCTACATAAGAGTAGAAAGTCATCATTTTCATTCCTAAACCCAATTAAATGTTACCTTTTCCTGCTGCATCCTTCCGCTGCCCCAGATACTTCCAACACACTTCAGACCTGAAATTTGCTAAGCTGCCTCTTTTCCAAGTCATTTTAAGAACTTGGCATTAAATCATAATGACATGACTGAGAAATACTTGCAAAGCCTGCTCAGTATGACTTTTTTTTTTTTTAATGTGAGGTCTCTGAATTGTAAGCCTCAAAGGACGATGTTCTATGCATGGATACTCAGGAGAATCTCTGTGGGCCCACCAGTCACCTTACAAAATTACACAACTTTTTCAGGCCCCCCAGGGTAGGCGCAGTTTAGGAATAAAGGAACGCATTCTATACTTCACACAGCCGTATTTTAAAACAGTGTATGTTAACAACACAACACTGTTGGGCAGTTTTGTCTCCCGAGATCACAGTCGCAATTATTACAAAACAGAAGTTTCTCTTTCAGTAGAATCAAAAAATGTATTAAAGCCAGATAAAGAATCGACCTCCAGTGTTACTTGAAGTAATCCAGGCCACGGAGCAATTCAGACCTTGGTCAAGGTCAGACAGGCCGCTTTCCGTGCAGCAGGAACCGGATTCCTTTCTTTGCAACTGCCAATCGTGCCTTCCACCAATCTTTAATTTTCCACGGCCAAAAAGCCTGTTCGCTGCCTTCCGACACACGATTGCCACCTAGTGGACACAGTGGTCACGGCGGCTTCTGCAATGGCTGGATCTGTAAAGGCCAGAAGCGAAATGGACATCCTGTTGAGAGAAGCCAGCCAGCCTCAAAATGACAAATGTCACGCACTGTCCCTAACAAGTGGACTCTAAAAGTGACGACAAGAAAGTACAAGGGAGGCTGTTATTAGGAGGAAGAGAAGAGGCAGGAAGAGGGGTTGTCGCGTGTGCAACGGGGGGTGCAAATACGATCACGATGCGTGATAGCTGCTGACCCCTGGGAAATGGGAAAGAGGGGATGATTAAAGTATATCATGTCCTGGCAGAGTCTGCCAAAGCGAGACCCATTAAATGCATAACCAATGAGCAGTAGCACAAAATGTGGGAGAAAAAGAAAAAACTTAATTCATCCATGCAGGCTGGCATAGTTTCAGCCTACAAGATAGATCCTCTTTATTTTAATGAGGAACACAAACAGAAACAATAAACAGCAAAACCAACAAAACAAACACCTGAAGCATTGTTTACCCAGTGCCATGCCTGCCTCAGGACGTGTGTGAAAGTGTGTGTGTGTGTGTGCGCGCGTGCGTGTGCAAATGCATACAAAGCTAAGGAGCTATTCTACAGTAAAGTTGACTAAAGTACTCAGAGCGAATCCTGGTATATCATATTAGAGCAATGTGTTCAAACAAAGAAGTTGCCCAGACACAGGGATAATTATTTTTGTATTAAATATAATAAAGAATTAGAACTGAACATACTGCAAATATTAATATGTCACAACACTCCTACCTTATGTAGGTATGCAAAACATTTTCTCAGAATTAAATATAGAAAAACTGATAATTCTATGTCTTGAGAGGATTGTTAATGGCACAGGTGCTTGATGGATTATTATGCAACTATGAATATCATGTTTTAGAAAAATAATATGGTAGGATGTTGCCTCACAATGGAAAACAAAATTATATGGATAGTACAATCATAATTTTAAAACTTACGTATAAACACAGAAAATATAATAAAATAATACTGCAAAGTTTGAAATTGTAAACTTTAGCTATGGCACTAAAAGTAATTTTTATTTTCTCTGTACTGTTCTAGATTTTCTGTTTCCTATAAGCATATTACATTATCTAATGAACTTAATTGTGATTTCTTTCATTTAACCCTTTTTGTCATTCAAGCTAGGAAATAGCCATGCTTGTGTTTTTTTTTAAATTTTTTAAATTTTATTTTAAAAGGGAGTAAAATTAAACACAACAAAACAGAACAGAATGAGACATAAGAAAGCATAAATTTCAAAGCTAGACAACCAGAGATCTTCACTATCTGTCATATTGTCTCTTGTTTTCTTCCAAATGGTTGTCCTTAGCTTTGCATATGGAGAGCTCATACTAAATAACATAGCCAATCTTTTCACAAGATGTGTAGTTCACTGGCTCCCACTTGCTAGGCAGGGGGGAGGGGGGGAACACGGGATGGGGGACAGGATGACATGAGATGTCTGATTCTCAGCCCACACCTGGCAGGATCACAGTTGCCCCCCAGAGAGGGGAGGAGCTCCTTGTTCTCCTGGCACCCCAAGTCAACCCCATGGTGCAGGTCCCGAGGCGCCAGGGTCTCTCCCCTGCAGGCCCCCTAAAGTCTGCCATACTCACCTGCTATTTCTTTGATGAATTGACCATTCCATTTCTAAAGTTCTGAAATGGCCAACAGGCCACAGAAAGAATTCTCTTTAGGCTCCTTTTTGAAACCAGCAGCTACAGCAATCTGCTGGCCTTGCTTCAGGGCCAATGTGTTTTTTTTTAAATGTTACACTTTTCGTTACCATTTGACATCTCAAATAATTAATATTTCCTTATTTGACATCTCAAATAATATTTCCTAAACAAAACCCAAGTTATAGTCAAGCCCACATTCCTCTAATAATGAAAGGCAGGATGAATAACTTGTGTGCAAATAACACAAAAACTCTTTTTGCTTTGGAAGTGAGATGCAGTTTTTGTCCAGCTAAACCTTTACAAAGCTAAACCTGACAATCAGCCTGCCTCGCAGAGCGCCTGGCCTCTGGCCTGCAAGGGGCTGCCAGGCTGCTGAGTAATAAGGGTCTACCGGGATCTCTTGCCAAGTAAACTGCCTTGTAGCATGGATCATAAATCATGACATAGATTGAAAGAATAAAGGAATAAGCAGGTATAGGGGAAACAGTGCAGACAAATACATGAATCCAGTTATACAGTACCCCAGTATCCAGTATACCTCATAGCCAATGGTCTTCAGCAGCTATAAGAATGTGTAAATAGGACAAACGATGTACTTTTTCATGAGATAGTGGTGAATACCTTGGTATCTATCTATTTGACCTCAGAGCTGAGCCTCATGTGGTACATTACAAAAAACTCCTAATGCATACTAAGCCCCCATTTTTTTCATTACTTATAAATTTGTAAACTTCAGTGTTAATTCTTTAAGACATATACTTTAAAAATGTCTTCAAGTTTGTTTGTTTGTAAAACAAGCATAGGATATTGCTGTCCTACCATTTATTTATGAAAAGCTCACCTAAGCTTGGTAAGTCCTCAGTTCTTGGCTTTGATTTTTATTTCCCTGCTGCTATTTGTTCCTGTTCTCTTTGCTGGTTTCTGTGTGTTTTCTTGCCCTTTTTATGGTCTGTTTTTCCCAGTGGGCATCCTAGGGAAAATGCTGACTTAGCAGGCCTCACCTGTGCTGAGGGGTTCCAGAACATAAAAAGCTGGCGATTTAGGCAGATTTTGAATACAAGTGTTAAGCAAATGTCTACATTGACCAGTTAGTTCCAAACAGAAAGGATGACCTCTAAAGTTCATTTGCATTTTTAAAGTTTTAATCTTTAAATTTTGTATCGCCTCTTTCCTACTTTGACATTTAGTTAGTTTTCAGAATTACCTTCAAAAGAAAACTGTTCTATGGTTTAATGGGCATTTGGGTTGTTTCCAAGATTTAGCTATTACAAATTGTACTGCTATAAACATGGGTGCACACATATTGTTGTGCATGACATTTTCAGTTTTTCTGGGAACATACCCAGAAGGGGAATAGCTGGATTGAAGGGGACTTCTAATCCTAGTTTTTTGAGGAACCTCCACACTGATTTCCACAGCAGTTGCACTAGTCTACACTCCCACCAGCAGTGGAGAAGTGTACGTTTTTACCTACAGCCCTGTCAACATTTGTTATCAGTTGATTTCTTGATGGTAGCCATTCATTCTGGAGTGAGATGGAACCTTAGTGCTGTTTTAATTTGAATTTCTCGAATGACACAGTGATGTTGAACATGTCTTCATGTATTTATTTGCCATTTGTATTTCTTCATCTGAGAAGTACATGTTCTTATCGAATGCCCATTTTTGGATTGGATCTTCAAATTTGTGGGGCCTGATGTTTTTCAGTTCTTTACAGTTTTTCACAGTGTTGGTTCTTCCTAACTAAGAGCAAGGGATATCTTTCCATTTTCTGACATCCTCTTCAATCTCCTTTTATAGCATACTGTAGTTTTCAACATATAGGTTTTTATATCCTTTGTCAGGTTGATTCCTAAGTATTTTGTTGTTTTGGTGTCATTCGTTGTGAAAGGTGTCATTTCCATAATTTCTCTCTCAGTGAGTTTGTTGTTTGTGTACAGGAATGTTATTGATTTTTGAGCATTAGCTTGGTAACCAGCTCCACTGCTGAATGCACTTATTAACTCTAGTAGTCTTTTGATGGAGTTTTTGGGATCTTCTAGGTAGAGTATCATGTCACCTAAAAATAGTGATATTTCAACTTCTTTCTTTCCTATCCTTATTCCTTTTATTTCTCTCTCTTGTCTAACTGCTCTGGCTAATGTTTCCAGAACTATATTGAATAGGAGTGGTAATAGTGGACATGCTTGTCTTGTTCCTGATTTTAGAGTGAAATGTTTCAGTTTTTGTCCATTTAGTATGATGTTGATTGTTGGTTTGTCATACATGCGTTTTGTCAGATTGAGGCAGATAGCATCTATTACAAGTTTCTGTAAGGTTTTTAATTATGAACAGTGCTGGACTTTATTAAAAGCTTTATCTGCATTTATAGAAATGATTGTGTGACTTTTGTCTTTGGCTCTGTTGATGTGGTGTATTACATTTATTGATATGTGTTAAACCAGCCCTGCATTCCTGGGCTGAATCCTACTTGGGCATGATATATAATCTTCTTGATGATTTGCTGCACTCTATCTGCCAGTATTTTGTTGAGAATTTTTGCATTGATGTTCATTAGGGAGATTGACCTGTACTTCCCCTTTTGGTTGGACCCATCTCTGGTTTTGGTATCAGAGTAATATTTGCTTCCAGGAATGAGTTAGGGAGGATTGCTTCCCTTTCAATTTCATTGAAGAGTTTGAGGAGTATTGGTGTTAAATCTTCTCTAGATTTCTTATAGAATTCAGCTGTGAATCCATCAGGATGTGGGCTTTTCTTTGTTGGTAAGTTTTAATCACATTTTCAATTTCAGTAGCTGATATTGGGTTACTCAAAATTGTTATGTCTTTTTCTTTTCTTTTCTTTTCTTTTCTTTTCTTTTCTTTTCTTTTCTTTTCTTTTCTTTTCTTTTCTTCTTTTCTTTTTTTCTTTTCTCTTCTCTTTTCTTTGCACCAGGAATCAAACCCATGACCTCATGCTTGCCAGACAGGTGCTTATACCACTGAGCTAAATCCCTGGACCTCCAAATTGTTATATCTTCTTGAGTCAGATTTGGTAATTCATAATTTTCTAGAAATCTGTCCATTTCCTCTGTGTTTTCCACTCTATGTAAGTAAAGATTTTCAGAGTAGGTATTCATGATCTTCTGAATTTCCATAGAATCTGTAGTAATTTCTCCCTTTTCAGTCCTTATTGCATGAATTTGAGGTTTTTCTTTCTTTTTCTTGATAAGGTTGGTTAGGGGTTTAGCAATTTTGTTTATTCTCTCAAAGAACCAGTTCTTTAATTCATTAATTCTTTATATTGTTTTCTTAGTCTCAATTTCATTAATTTCTTCTCTGATCTTTTTAATTTTCTCTCTTCTATGAGCTCCAAGTTTTACTTGCTCTTCTTTTTCTAGAAGCTTGAGGTATAGCACTAGGTTATTTATTTGTGCTATCTATTTTCTTGATATGACAATTTATTGCTGTGTATTTCCCTCTGAGGACCACTTTCATTGCATCTCACAGGTTTCAGTATGTTGTATCTGCATTTTCATTTAATTGGAGGTGTTGCTTAATTTCTCCTTTAATTTCACCTGTAGCCCATTGATTGTTCAAGAGGTTATTTAATGTCCATGTATTTATGCAGGTTTTGTAATTTCTCTTGCCATTGATTTCCAATTTCAGTGCACTATGGTCAAATAATATACATGGAATTTTTCAATCCCTTTGCATTTACTTAAGAATGTTCTATAGGCTAAGCAGAGAATGTCCCATGTGCAGCTGAGAAGAATGTGTATTGTGATGTGGTTGGGTGAAACATTCTGTAAATGTGGACTAAGTCCATTTGTTCACAAGTTTGATTCAGTTCTGTTATTTCTTTGTTGACTTTTTGTCTAGTTGGTCTATCTCTTGGTGACAACGGGATATGATGGTCCTCTTTTACAATTCTGTTGTTGCTTATTTGGCTTTTCATGTCTATTAGTATTTGTCTTATATAGTTGGGTGTGCCTGTATTTGGTGCATATATATTTATAATTGTTAGCTCTTTGTCTTGAAGTTTTCCAGTAACAAGTATTTAGTGGCCTTCTTTATCTCTTTTAATCATTTTAGGTTTGAAGTTCACTTCATCTGCAAACTGAATAGTTACCATTGCTTTTTTCTGGGTTCCTGTTGCATGGAATACTGTTTTCCAATCTTGACTTTTAGTTTATGAGTTTCCTTTTGAGTCAGATGTGTTTCTTGTATACAGCATATTGTTGGATCTTGTTTCTTGATCCATTCTGTCAACCTATTTCTCTTAATAGGTGAACTGAGACCATTTACATTGATGAATATAATTGATATGTAATGGGTCAACTTTGTCATGGTATTTTCCTGTTGTTGGTTTTCTGCTTTTCCCCCTTGTTTAATTGCTTGTCTTACCTGGTAGTTTGCTTTCTGTTGTTGTTCTGGGAATTGTAGTCATTCTTCTCTCTTTCTAGTGTGTCTTTCTGTACTCTTTCTAGGGTTGGTTTGGTGGACATGAATTTCTTTGGTTGTTCTTTGTCATGGAAGCATCTTGTTTCTCCATTAAATTTAAAAGAAGGTTTTGCAGGGTACATCAATCTGGGTTGAAAGTTGTTTTCTTTCAGGGTTTGAAACACTTTTTACTCCAAACTCATCTTCACATGAAAGTTTGTGCTGAAAAGTCTGCTGTGATTCTAATGGGCTTTCCTTGATAGGAGTGTTATGTCTTTTCTCTAACAGCTTTTAGTATTCTGTTTTTATGCTGTATGTCTAGGATCTTAATTATGATATGTCTGGGTTTAGATTTACTTTGGTTAAAATTATTTGGCATTCTGTATGCCTCACTTATCTGTATATCAGTTTCTTTTCCCATGTTTGGAAAATTTTCTGCTACTACTTCTGTGAATAGTTTTCCTATGTCATTTGCATTGACCTCTGCCTATGAGTCTTATATTGTTTGTCATCATTTTAAAGCTGCTGAATTGTCATTTCATGCTGCTCTGTTATTTTCAAAAGTTCTTTCCTTTCATGATCGTTAGCTCTGATCCTGTCCTCATTGTCTGAAATTCTATCTACAGCTTCATTCAAACAGTTTCGCCAGCTTTCAATAAAATTTTTTATTTCTTGGCTATCTCTTTGAATTTGTTTCATGCATTCTACTTTTTTTCTATATTATTCATTCAAGGTGTCCATCATTTTGTCATGCTTTTGTACTTTATCTTGTACTTATCTGTCTTCTCTAGCTATGCTGAGCAACTCCTTTATTAAGCTTGTCATTTCTTTCTTTATATGAGAGTTTATTTCTAATCTGACTTCCTCTATAGCCTCATGGAGTTGTTTCTTTATTTCTCTTGCTATCTTTTCAGAAATTTCAGGTGTATTACTTTTAAAGTCCTCTATTTCAATGTCTCCTGTACTTGCTCTTGATGGACTAGATGTTTGAGATTGCATTTTGCTTTTTTGTTTTGTCATTTTCACCTCTTGGGCTAATATTTGGTCTTTCAATCCCAATAGTCTCAACTGTCCATAGTATGTGTTTTATGGTCCTACTGTGTGGTTAATATTTGTCCCATTGCTGGGTCCAACTATGAAGGGGAGGGCCAGTCACCTGAATTCCTCCTGCAGGGCCTGTTGGGTGAGTCCTATATTCTTCCTAGGCTGACTAGCCTAGGAGTATTGATGAAGTCAGTCCTTAGTTCCTCCTATTACTACAGCTTCAGGATGGTCTAGGCCACCAGATCTATCTGGTTCTAGTGTTTGCCTCAGCTGGAACCCTACTGTGTCACTGTGTCTCATAAGCCCTTTTGATTTTCTCCAGGTTGGGGGAGGCCTTATCGGCACTCTCCTCAACCCATCTGGTATTCTCTGTATGATGAAGGACTCACCAACACTCTTGCCAGGCTCACCAAGGTCCTACAGCTGGAGGGGAGATAGTTTGCTATTGCTCTTGTTTACCCACTGAGGCCCTGTATTTGACAGTGAAACTCACCGCACTGTTGCAAGCCTGCTGAGGTCCTCTGTGTGGGTGAGAAGTTGATGAATCTCTCATCATCCCAGCAAGGTTCTGCAGGTGGTGGAAGGGATGGCTGATGGTCAGTGGGCTACTGCAGTCTTTTGAGGGGGAGGGGAAATGTGACCTATGATCCTGTGGCTGTCCCAGGTCCCGGGGGTGCCTAGTCTAAGGCATTTTAACCTCTCAGCAAAACCACAAGACATCAACAGATCTACTGTGTGGTCTCTACTGGGATGAGAAAAAAAAAGTCTTTTTATATTTGAAGAATTATTGATTATGCTGGGCCTGGAAAGAATAACAAAGGAGGGTAAAAATTGCTGAGTAAAATGATTAAAAAGATTTCTCAAAGAAAAACATGTACTTTTAAAAATGTAAGTTTACTGCACAGTTTTGCTGAATGTCATGAGCTTGAAAATGTAAAACCATTTTTACTTCTGCATAAGACATGGTCTGGGGACAAATTAGACACTTGTTGAAAAGCTGCAGAATGGTTTGATTAACTTTAGTTTATGGGACAAAAGACTACTCTTTAATGCTAAATCCTCAGGAGGCCATTCTGAATTGGATGGTTGAGACAGCAATATTTATTCCATTTAAATTCCATTTGCGTACATTGATTCTTCATCTGAAAAATAAACAATCAAGAAACAGGAAACAGCTGTAGAGGCTGTAACCAGGGTCTTCCAGCTTTTCACTCAAAATCACAGGAAGGGATACGGTCTGAATTGCTTCCATTCATATGTGCCTTTAGGTTATTCCTTATATGAAAAATTACTTATTTTCTAATTCGCTTTTCCATTTTTAGGCTAAGAGGAAGCCTAGTGGCTAGTAATAAGGTAAAGAGTCCTAACAGAAAAAAATTTCTTCCTAGAAAACAGCTACATGAAAGTATGTTGGGTTTTGTAAGCAGCAAGAGTTGAGATGGTGTTATTACCTGTGAGATTTGGTGGGGTAGGGTGGGGGTGCAGACCTGGAATGCCAGCCCTTTTTGGGAACCCAGATCTGAAGGGATGACTGTGTGACGAATAACATACCAGCACCTTGGGTACAGGGAACATAAAGTTTACTTACATTTCTGTTTTCAAAACCAAATTCACCTAGCAGTAAGGAAAGACTTCAACCCAGTTTTTTGTTCCATTAATCAAGCTAAACCATCATTTCAATTCCAAAGACTTAATATGCTGTCAAAAAGTGAGACATGGTGAAGAAGCATTGATTTGTGATTGTGTTGGTGAAATAATGGTCTTTTGTTTCCTGTATTTCTCTCAAACTTGCTGTTTGAAAGACATTTAGAATCTACAATTGCAAGCATTCAGTTTCTTGAGCTAGTGATGTTTGACTGTCACTGTTGTTGCTGGTGAAATGTAAAGGGCCACACTGCAGTGAAACTGTAGGGCAGCATCCGTGTTGCCACTTATGTCAGCACAGATGGGCACTGGGGTCCACAGGAAATGAAACACCTCACCCCAGTGGGAGTCAAAGGAATGTTTGAAACCTTCAGTCACATTTTTCTTGGTTGACTCAGACAACACTATGTGTTGCCATCAGGTTACATATTTTCACTTGTCCTCAAATTTTAATTTTTTCCCCTTTTGCCTTAGGAACTCTTTCGATGATATGAGAAATTCATAGTAGCCAAAGAGTAATTACCCAGTCATTTTAAGGTCCATGGACTTTGCCATATGGATAAACAACCTTAAATTTTTTTTACTGTTTAGCCCCTTAATTTTACTTATAATCTATCCCAAGAAAATAATCAAACATATGGTTAAATAATTTAGTGTGGATATCTGATATTTATCAAATGGTTTATACAATAGAAAAGTAAAATAGAATATTGTTAAATTTTTATTTTAAAACAATCATATAAGTAGACTTCATTAAGAAATAATGTTTTATTTATTTATTTATTTATCTATCTATCTATCTCTTTATTTATTTATTGGTGCCAGGAATCCAACCCAGGTCCTTGTGCTTGCTAGGCAGGCACTGCACCACTGAGCTACATCATCAGTCCAAGAAATAATGTTTTAGAAAATATGTCAGAAATGTTTATTTTAGAAGCCATGTGGGCAACAGCGTAGCACAGAGTAGGCTCATTACGGCAGGGATGCCGAAGGTCCGGGTGCAGGAGGCAGTGGACTCCACGGTGAAGAGTGTGGAGAGAGAGAACATCCGGAGGACGCAGAGCCTCCTGTTCCGGTACAGCGCCACCTGCTGTGAGGACAGCCAGGCGTCTATGCAGCAAACGCATCAAACGCTGCTGTGCACCTTCAGCGCAAGCCCAGGCCTTGGTGACCAATGAGTTGGAAAAGTTCCAGGGCCGCCTGGCTCAATGTGCAATGCATTCCAACGACAAAGCCAAAGATTTGATGGATGCAGGGAACAGGGCCTCAGGTGAAACGCAGCTGGACAGTTGTGTGGCCAGGTGTGGAGCTGACCCCATGAACCTCATTGCAAATATGATGAAGAGCATGAAAGAGTCTCTCTTGTCTATTGAGAAATAAAAACGTATTTTCCAGTGGCCACTGAGGCTGAGGACAGGAATCCAGTTAGAAAGAAGAATGGCAATCTTAGTGTTTTAAGTAAAATTTATGATGAAGAAACTAAGGAAGACAGCAAGTGTAAGACATATTTCACTTACTTCTGATCCTCTATGTTTCAATGCTATAAAGTGAAATAGAAAAAAAATGGTGCTAAAGTTTGGGTCAAAGATAGCATAAGAGTGTTTTAGAACCCAAATCCCATGGGGCAAGACCTTATCCTGGCAGTAGAGATCCCCCTTGTACCAATTGAGAACCCTCCAAGGCACCAGAGTCTTCTTAATCCACAGAGTTAAAAGGTGGACAGGTTCCTCCAAGCTACCTATGACCTGGTAGAATTGCAAGAGACGTGTATCTGTAGCCAACCTCCTATTTACCACAAATATCACCACAATATTTTCTATAAGCTATGAATCAAAATTGAGATAACTAATTTATACCCTGTAACCCCAGAATTTGGGAGGCTGAGGCAAGAGGACTACTGTGAGTTTGAGACCAGCCTGGGCTACCTAGTGAGTTCAAGGCCAGCCTGCGCTGCATAGCAAGATCCTGGGGTAGAGGTGTGGGGAGTGATATACTATCATTTTCCTTATTTTGCTGGCTGTTTTATACACAAGGGCATAGAGTGGATTAAAGATTTAAAATGTGGAGTTGAAAAGGGAAGGAGATAAAAACGCTAAAAGGCTCTTTGTGTAGTCTTTTTCTAGCCATGAATGTGCCTGTCTTGAAATTCTTTCACTGTCTTTCAACCTAGAGACAACTGCAAAAACGAGCATCAGTGTCATACACTGTGTGGAAAGCAGGCTTGCTTTATTGACTGATGGGCCTTCAGTCTTACTGCGGCAGTTACCACCACAATCTTATAGCAATGCTTTTCCCCTGAAGGTTAAAGGGTTTTGATTCGGATAAGCAGTGAAATAGAAACTATTGTCTAGTTTAAAAATTTATGAACTACTGAACTTGAAGAAATTGATTTTTATTGAATAGAATGGAATAAAAGCCTAAACCCAGCATTGTTTTCTTAGCCTCTGGAATTAACAGCATATTACTGAGATAACCCCCCTGACAACAAGAAGGTCATAAGTTAAGCAACTCGAGCTGTGACTCTGTTACCAAATACCATTTTTTGCCTGGAGCCTTTGCAATATACAGTACTCCTACCCCAGCATGGCATCTTATCTTTTGGATAAAGGATGTGTTATATTTTTTACCAACTTATTACTTGAAATGGTAGTATAGCCTGTCTGTTTGCTGGATAGAGGCTGTGATACACTTTCCTAGCTGTTTGGTTTCACAATGTAAAGTTTCATTATCTCCTCAAAAAAATTGCTTGTTTTTATTTTAACTGTAAAACTCCAGAATATACAAGTGTATGTCATGAAGTGTTTTTATTTTAACTGTAAAAGTCCAGAACATAATAGTGTATGTCACAAAATTAACTCTGTGTGAAATTTAATATAGTTGTAACATGTGTCCAAATAGTATGCCTTTTTAACAATCAAAATAAAGGTGCAAAAATGTTAAATTTGGTTATCTCTTGATGGCACTTGGCCAAGATTATTTGATCTTCATAACAACATGATGATGTAAGTATGATATTATAATCCCCACTTTGGTGATGAAGAAACAGGCACAGAGGGTACAAATAATTTGCTTGATATCCTGCAACCTTTAGTAGAGAATCTAAAATAAAGCCTATCAGGAATTCTAAGACAGGCACCCCAAGTGCTAGGAAGGTCGGAAGGGGGTGACATTGTTGGGTGTAGCTGCACCAGCACTGACTGTGGAACAGGGGAGGTGGTCTTGAATGAAGAACTCAAGCCTCATTTACTCATCTGATTTTTCAAGAGAATGCATAAATATGAATTGTTTTTGTGTTAAATCCCCTAATTTAAAAATATTGAATTGTTTTAAAAAGAACAACTGCTGAGCCAAGCAAGAGAAGGAAAGATTTTCAGTCCCTGCCCTTAGGCCAGGCCTGCTCAACCATACTCAGGTTTTTTGCAAAATCAAGAAGAACAATTTGTGTCTCCACACCCCGTTTTCCATTTCCATGCCCAGTTTCATGCTTGTGTTTTAGCATTACCTAGCATTATGCTCGTGCCAGGGCGCGTGCTTAGTAAATGATGGCTCCGGATGGAATGGAGTCAGGTCTGTAGTGTTCCCTAATAGAGTCTCAGACCACAGTGCTTAGAGCACACAATAAAACATAATCATAGGAGACCCTGGCGTCTCCTGGGACCTGTGCCGTGCTGGAACCTGAGGCACCGGGAAAGCAAGCAACTACTCCCCTCTTGGGTGAGTGGCTGTGAGCCTGCCGGAGCATGAGCTGAGAATCAAATGTCTCATATCGTCTTCCCTACCCTTAGCAAGTGGAAGCCAGTAACCTGGACATCTTTTGAGAGGTTGACTATGTTGTTTTGTATGAATTCTCCTTATGCAAAGATATGGACAACTATTTGGAAGAAAACAAGAGACAATATGATAGATAGTGAAGATCTCTGGTTGTCTAGTTTTGAAATTTATGCTTTTTTATGTCCTGTTTTGTTTTGCTGTGTTTAATTTTACCCCCTTTAAAATAAAAAAAAGAAAAAAAGGTAATCATACAGCAGCATCCAACTGTTTATTCACAATGCAACTGAGATGGTGCAATCTATCTTTAAAAATATATTCTTTTCCCTCTAGTTGATCTGTGTATCAGAACAACCTAGCAGTAAAGACATACAGAAAAGAACATAAAAGCTGTGATTTGTGGTCACAAATGTTTTGAGTTTCCAGTGTAGCCGTCCCATTTTCATCTCAGCAGCTTAAAATCTGTAATTGCTTTCTACAAGCGCACAACCAGCTAATGCAATGTAACCGGGCCCCCCAGTAACCTTAGCTTCCATTATCGTGCAGCCCAGAAATCAGCACTCTCAGTAACAAAACCTGCAAATATCAATTAAAGTGAATATTTGCACAGGGCCAGTCATTAACTTGTAGGTTTTCATTGTCTCCTTTTCTTCATTTTATTTTTCTTTTAAAGTTTTATTTCTATGTTTCTAATGATCAAAGCTTATAGATTTCTACATCAAATGCCTCAAATTCTTGTTTCCAGAAATTTCAGTCCCTTGGTTTTACTAGTGTCTGCTCAGTCTAAATTTTGACTTCATTGAACTCTTGTACATCATGGAAGTTTATAAATATTACGCACAAAGCCAGCCATTCAGAGACAGCAGAGAGAGGCTGCCCTTCTTGCCCTGTCTCCACTGCACCTGGTGACCTCTGTCTCTGCCCCTACTGTTTGTATTTAGGTGTCATCTGAGTCTTCATTTTCAGCATGTGATTTGGCACATCTAAAGCTTTGTCAGACAACCCTGGAGTTTATGCCTACTGTGTCTCATTCCCTAAGGGAGAAAACTCAAGTCTATTTGCAGAGCTGTTAATTAAGTGAACTGTGTTTGGTCAGTTATTTATGAACAGAGAAAATAGGAACAGAAATGATAAATATGCCCTTACAGAAAGCCCAAGTAAGCCACATGTACGTGTTTTTTAAAGAGGAAGAAACTCAACCACAAAAACCTTTCCGTAAAGGGTTTTCCTGTCCTGTGTCCTGGTTTACTTTATCTTCTGCACCACATTAGAGAGAATCTGCTTGCTATATGGTGATACCAGCCTCATCCCAAATATGCTTGTAAACTTGTACAAAATGCAGAGAAGCTGAGAGGAATGTCAATATTGTATGTTCTCTCTACAGAGCTGTTTGACAAAATGCTGTCTACTTAGAAAGAAAGTTGTAGAAAGTATGTCCACCATCTGTAGCCTGGATGGTAATGACTGTGGTGATGAACTGACAGTCAGAAATTATGTCTGATGGTTACTTCTGGTTTCAAGGGTAAGGAAACTGAAATACCACCTTGCTACTCTTGATGCTCAAAAAGCTTTGTTTATATGCCATGTATTTATAACTCACAAGATTTATAAGGAAAGACATAATGACTGTAGATTTTTTAAAACAAGTTTTGGCATAATTTCTGTGTGGGTTATCATATCTGAAGAATGTGCTAATACACAAGGGCAATGCCAGAAATTTGAAAGCGTTATGATCACCATAATTGCTACTCCTTACAGAGGACTCATACTCTAAGACAGAGTTATCATTTCACATGTTACCATTCACCTTCCAATTAATTAATCATGAATATTAAAATTCCTGAGCCAGGGATGTAGCTCAGTGGCATAGCACCTGCTTGGCAAATGCAAGGCTCTGAGTTCAATTCCTGATACCAGAAAAAAAAATGAGAAAAGGAAATCCCTGTAAAGATATTTATACAGATTGGCATGATTTTTTGCAAGATGCAAATAAAACTAAATGGGTACAACTCCTGAGCACTATATATCTAAATGAGGCAATATAAAAGGGTATATAAAGGGGCAGTAAAAATATGCAATGTATTTGTAAGATAACCACCCAATCAAAGTCCCATAGAAATACTTTGATGTAGTTTCTTTTTAAAGGGGAGGGGGGCAAGTTTGTTATAGTATGGTGTGGGCAAGGAGTGTGGAATAGTGATATGAATAGTGATACTTTTAACTCAAAAATCAGAGATAATTGTGGTATGAATAGGAATTTCAAAGGTTTGTGGACTCAGAAGATAGTAAAGGAAACACACAGATGGAAAATGTGACTGGATAGGAAATGAGTGGCCTAAATCAGGCTTGATGTTGGCAAAAGGGATCTGTGGAAATGACCTAGGCTACAAAACCCAAAGCATTAAGTTAACGCAAAATCTTCATTCATAACTCAAGGCACTTAATAAATGGCACTGAAACAGTAAAAGCATGGCCTTCCCTTCTTTCTGATCTACCTTCTCTTTCTTATAGATCTTCATACTGCCATTTCACATCATTTACCAAAACTGCTAGCTGTTCCAACCGAACCACAAATCCTCCTGGCTGATGCCGCCAGGGAAATGGCTGTAGTGGCCCCGCCTTCAGCATAGCCTGGTGGGGGAAGGTTTGGGGGTTGAAAGCTGGTTCAGAAGGCCAGTCCTATCCAGTGAGAGCCAGCTCCAGCAATGTCTCAAGGCGAACTGATTAGCTCTTCAGGAATCTTGCAAGCCAGTTGCTACACACAGCTATTATTAAAAATAGGAAATGTAGCTTAGTGGTAGCGAGTTTACCTAGCAGACCTGAGGTCCTAGGTTTGATAGCCAATCTGAAAAGAAAAAGAATGTTACAAAAATATATTAAACTTATCATTAAATTAAACTGAAAACAAAACAATGAGTACTCAACTCTACTTCCTGATTTTTGCTATTATCTATTTTGGAGGTAACTTTCTCAAACTGTTGCTACGTGATGGAAATATTACAAAATGCTGTGCTGTTAGACATCTCTTTCCAATGCTATACTTGGTAATGACATGATGGTAGCTTGAAACTTGTCATGTTGATAAATATTGGGCAGAATGTCACTGGTCTTAGCTACAATGTACCATCTTCAAGAATGGACCTATTTTTTATACAATTTTTTAGACAATTATAAGGCCAAATAAAATCCTACTAGAAAGTAGATGCTAAGAATCTATACATGTAGAAAAGAAGTTCCAAAGCTAATGCTTCGCTGATTCTATTGTCTATGCTATTTAAGAATCCATTGCATGAAGCCCCACCTGGGAACCAGCGCCATGTGCCAGCCGCTGCCAGAGTAGGGGACAGCCAGACCCGAGCTTCTGCCCGTGAGTCAGCGCCATTCGTGGACCATGGCAGGAGAGAACAAGGCCACATCAGGAAGCAAGTCCCACCTGGGAACCAGCACCATGTGCTGGCAGCAGCAGGAGTGGGGACAGCAAGGCCCCAGCCCCTTCCAGTGCATGGACTGGCAAACAAGAAACACCCCCATAAGCAATTGGCTGATCAAAAGAAACACAGGCTGTGATGATACCTATGGAGGTGGAATGCAATTGGATGCCTGTGGTGCTTTGGTGTTTTACTGACCTT
The DNA here is from genome assembly GCA_004027295.1 of Dolichotis patagonum. NCBI lineage: Eukaryota > Metazoa > Chordata > Mammalia > Rodentia > Caviidae > Dolichotis > Dolichotis patagonum. Next base: position 27,117 of record PVJX010000523.1, on the reverse strand, counting down.
GCAGGTCTAGGGCCGGTGGTCTGATCATCTATTCAGAGGATAGTGGTACACAGTGTGACAGCTAGGGGGGTCTCCTTCTGAGGGTGGTAGCCATTGCTGATTCCCTATTATCTTGTTCTGAAGTTCTGTATCATTTTCATTATTTTGTTAGGTTCAGTTTTATTTTATTTTTTTTGTTTGAAAATGTTAAATTCGATGGCAGGAGCAGCTGTTTCAAAGATAGCAAGATATATTATGGTAGCAATGTTGAATTTATTATTGTCTTGTTTTGAAGTCCTTTACTGCATTCATTGTTTTGTTTTTATTGTTTCTATTCTACTCTGTTCTGCTTGATTTTTACTATGTCTGATTTTTACTATATCTGCGGCTATTTTACAGACAAAAAAGGGCATTGTGGTAACTATTGTTGATTTCATAATGTTCTAAAGTCCTGTGTCACTTACACTAGTTTGTTTTGATTAGTTTTATTCTGTTTATATTCCTTGCCTTTATCCTTAAAAAAAAAAAAGAATCCATTGCATGTTATCCATTGCGTGCATTCCATCATCATGCCAGGTTTTCTGGATACAATAAGTATAAAATGGGGTACTTGCCCTCAGGAAGCTGGTAGCCTGATACACAACCTGAGGAACACACAAAATGATTATAGTGGAGTCAGGAATGGGAGAGAAGCAAAGATACACAGGTGCACAGAGAAAGGAAACCTAAGTGTGAGGCAGAGGTAGGATTTACACCACAGACAACACATTTGATACTGACTCACGTAGGTACTTGGGGAGTTGGGGAGGAATAAATTATTAAAATGCATATGGTCCTTTACATCGTACCATGCCATGGACAGCTATGGGTCACACTCTGCGGAAGGAGCCTCCTTACCTCTGCAGGTAGGGAAAGTTGAAAGGGATCAGGCGACACTCCCGTGACTTCACAGTGGAAAGCAAAAGGAAGCAGTCTGAGGAATGACCTGCCTCATAACAAGAGTATCTTGGTGATGGAAGTTTGCCCATTTCAGCTGGCAACTTTGCAGGACTTCCTGGCAATGTCCAGTGATGGGCTGCCTGAGAACCCCTATGCCTCCTCATTCACACAGATTGAGAGAGGGGAGAGGAGTTTGTAGGAAAAAAGAGTTTATCTGAGTCTTGAAGAAAGTAAACATGCAAGGAAAGACAAGACAAATGTCACACCCAGGTGACAAACATCCAGATATCATGTTAATTCTTACACTAGAGCTATTTCTGGGATATTTAGGAATGTATTTGGAATGCAAGAAGACAAAGGACATAAGAAAGTACAGGGAAGGGATGAGAAACCTTGCTGTGTAGCTGTCGGGAAGATTTTCAGATTTGGCCTGGAGCACTGAAGTAATGATTAAATTCTATCAAATTCTTGGATAAATTGCTCTAGTAGTAGGCAACTAAGAAGTAAATTGAAATGAAATTATTAGAAACAGCTGTCTCTGTACACCTTGCAGTTGCCTACAAGAAAAAAGTTCTCCTTTTGTATTTATTACTTTTGAAACTGCTAGACTGAGTCTTGTATGTGTGGTTATCAAGGTGCTGACAAGTTGAATGATTGTTTTCAGGGCGTATAAAAAGTCTCTTATAATAATACTCCTTATATACACTGATAGAAAACAATTACTTAAAGTTGTCAAAAATGTTGTTGCAGCATATCCTGAATGCCCTGAAGAAAACCTTTTTTTAACTTACAGAAAGAAAAATAGCTATCTAAAGAGAATTGATAAATGACAGAATACCACTGCTGATGATAGAGGGAGAAATACAGCAATACAAATTTGCAATGATTCAATTAAAATATTCTTCTCTCTCTTTTTCAACAAAATTTACCATGCTCATCTCACATAACAGGTGAAACAGAAAAATGGAATTCAGGTGAATGAATTCATTTTAAATGCTGGTATAGTCTTTGATCTTAAAAATACAGCAACCACCCCCTTGAGGAGACAATCAGCACCATCAATCTTTAAGGAAAAAATTAATGTTTTTCAAATATTCTGCTTTTAAATATAAAGGAAATGGCTCAGAGGTAGATATGAGATTACTACCATGAGGAGGGAACCCAATGTCTTATTTAGAGAATAAGAATCTCAAATTTCCTTTTTCTCATGTAATTGCCTACATAGTTACCAAATCTTTCTATGTTTCAATCCATGCACTGTTTTGATATATTCAGCATTATTTTGGCAACTCCTTTCACACATGGTGCTACACAGATGTAACTATGATCCACATTCCCATAACGTGTAAACACATACACACAGTCAGGCATGATGAAGCAGTGATATTTGGCCATAAGCACTACTTTACATGGTATAGACCTGTGTGCCAGGTCTGTGTTTAGGATTCTAAACACCAGAAACATTCTCTGTTACTGGCCCACCTTCCTAACCTCAGGAGGTGGAACCTGCCATTGACATTTTACACGGAGGCTATGCAGTAAGGTGCATGACATTTGGTCTGCCTCGCTAAGCTCAGCTCCTGTCCTGAGAGGACAGTGTCAAGGACAACCCAAGAACCTCAGTGACATAAAACAAGAGGAGTTGTTTGTTTGTGCTACACATCTAATGCAGGTCAGCTGGGGTCTCTTTTCACTGTTGTCCTCTTTCTTAGACTCAGGCTGAGGGGACAGCTGCCATCAGAATTATGGCCAAATGTGCTGGCAGAGGTGACAAGACACAGCTAAGTGATTCTTGGCTTTGAAATCTTCTACTTCTTACTTTTCATTCACTAAAAGCAAGATCCCACAGAGCAAAGGCAAGGCAGGGCAGACCATTCATGCACAGCTTGCTGGTGCCCACATATAGCATGCATTTCCCATGAAATTTCTTGAATCTCTGCTGAAAAATAAGTTGTTTTAATTGCATAAACTATCACCAAATTTCAAATGCACTGAACAGGCTATTGGCTTGACTGACAAGAGAAACTCTTCAGGAAAGGATAGGCAGCATTAGAAAAAGAAGAAGACAAAGAGATGGAGATTGAAGAGGAGGAGGAGGAGCAAATGTAGAGAATAGATGATGTGAGAGTATGGAGAGAGAAATAGAGAACAGAAATGAAGAAGAAAGGGAGAATCCTTTCAGTGAGCATTGCTAGTCTTTGCCTTGAATGGCTCTGTTGAGTCTTCCACGCCTCTGAATCTTCACTGTTGCTCATTTCCCTAGGTCTTGAGTAGCACACTGAACAAAGACTCCTAGGGATGAGGTAGAAAAAAGGAGCTGAGATACATTAGTCTGGCTAGCAAAAAGCAAAGTTAGAGAACAGAAACACAGAACAATGAGGAGGGAGAATGATGAAAGCCACCCTGGAGAGTCTGAAATTTGAAGCTTCTTATATTTGGGAAGGTGCTGCAGCCATAGAAAACTGATAGAATTTGATGCTCCTGCCTCTGAAATACCTGATTTTTCTCTCACTGTACCTGCCTGATGAGGCTTCAAAGCTCACCCTCTTGACATTAGCATGTGAGCCCCAAGGAAGACGATGACCATTTGGGAACAGGATTTTCAGAATAAATACACAGGGCCTTTACACTGTGGCTTGGACATGGGCATTCCCCGATATAGGGACAGGTCAGCCCCACCCTGGGCCCAGCCTCCTGGCTCCCATCCTGACACATGTGCGCTCTGACCAGTTCCATGCATCTCGTGACATTGGAACATACTCTGGGCTCTCTGTGCAGAGGTAGCATAACTGGATTCCAGAGAACTTCCTCTGCCCCACGAGAAAACACATAAATCTGTTTTAGAAAGAAAAAAAATCTTTACATCTCCACACAGCTTGTGCTGAAAACAATTTTAATCCAGCTTGAGCTGCTTTCAGTAGAGCTTTCTTGATGGAGATTAATTGGCATCCCTATTAAATGTCAGGTTTATTTTTCATAAAAAAGCCATGAAATTGTCTCATCGAAATCCATAGTGAGCAGGATTCTGAGTTATCACAGGGAAGGCGGATGACAGGGGAAGAGCAGGCTGCTGTCCAAGGTATTGGACAGAGATGGGAGCAGGTTTTGCTCACACTGTGGCCTCTGTTTAGCACCGTCCCATGACTTGATTGTGGAGCTGTTCAAAGAATAGGGCACAAAATAGAAACCGCTTTCCAAAGAGAAACATTCATGTTACTAAAGAAAAAAACTTAAGTTTCTTAACCGTGTTCTGCTGAGTATGTCTTCCTCTTCTGAATTTAATATTTCCCTTTGCTTCCTTGATCTACAAAGGTATCAGTTCCTCAGAAGATATGATACTTCATACAAGATTGTCATCAGCGTAATTGATAGTCTCAGGTGGACAGAAGGGCTCGGCCTCACGGTTCCAGCTTGGCAGCTCCAGTCTCTGAGAAAAGCAAAGGGAATGCCTTGCCCTGAAAAGATCCTTGCTGCATCCTGCATGGCTTGGTGAACAGAGTATGAGTCTGGTTTCGATTCCCTCGTGTCCTTCAGTAGGGCACTCTTGGGAAGTGCACAGGCTGTACAACTGTATGTCAGTTCTCACATGACCTTCAGCTACTTTTGCTTTGCCCAGGATGACTCCTACATATCAGGATAATTACAGCCTTTCTATGCAATTTATCTACTGCAACCAGGAGAATCAGACCCTCTCTATTGGTGAAGACCCAGTGATAAATTTCATGATTTATTGGCTATTAAGATTCCTTCCATTTGAAAAAAAGAACTCTATGTGTAGCAAGGGGAAAAAAGCAAAATGAAATGAGCACACACAAAGAAACAAATGGGAGAGCTGTCAGACTTGAGTGTGCACTGAGTTTTCCGGTTTTTTGATGCTGGGACCCCTTCTGTAGGTGATTTGGTTATTTAGCCTTTGCTTGACTTGCATCACAGCAATCCAAGAATCCTGAGAAGATAAAGCAGGCCTGCAAAAAACATCTGTGGGCTGTGGCAGTTAGGGATTCCTGATGTGGCTTCACCTGGGTCAGATCAACCTCTGGACCAGTGCAAGCGGAGAGGAGATAACTGAAACCCAGGTGCAGAAAAGCTCCTGTTGCCAAGTGAATATGAGCCAGAAATTACTCATATATGCTAGATCCCAGTTTCCACATCTTCAAAATGAGAATTTCAATAGTCCCCGTTATGGTTTATAGCTAGATGGCCCCCCCAGAGCCTCATGTGAGCCTCAATGGGATTTTTATTATACAGGTTTAGAGCTGATTGCCGTTAGGAGGTGAGGTTTGGTGGTAAGAAGTGGGTCATTGGGATGTGGCCTGGAAAAATTTATCTTCCAACCCCTCTCCTCTCTTCACTGTCTGTGTCTTGCCATGCCATGAGCAGCACACTTCAACCCTGCCCCTCAATGCCGACCTGACTTGGAACCAGCCAACTACTGACTGAAATCTCTACAAACTGTGAGCTAAAATAAACCCTTCCTCCTGGAACTTGCAGATGTCAAGAACTGTGTCTCAGCCATGAAAAAGTGGCTAAGACAGCCCCCATTTCATAGGGTTGCTGAGGGAACTCAGGGAAACGAAGCTTGTAAATATTTAGGACAATGTCAGGCACTTGGTGCTCCATAAATGTTGGATCTGATTACTGTTAGTTTATTATTTCTGGTGTCAGGATGGTACTTTAAATTGAGTAGACACTAATGAAAGTTAAAAAGTATGTGATAGTCTCATAGCCTCAACTCTGTAGCTAACATTCTGTGGCTTTAGGTGAGTCACTTTATTCTTTGAAGCTTATTTTTTCATTTGTAAGTGGAAACAATAACTTATTGTCAGATAGCTGAGAAATAGTATGAGGTAATGTATGCGAAGAAGTGTCATGAACTCTGGACCTCTGCCCAGATATATGAGATATGATTAGAAAGATGCATTTAGATTTGTTTCTTTCCAACGATCCAATGATGTGAATTTTATTTTTATTTTTTCAATTGACATAAATTGTACATGCTTACTGGTTATGATGCAATATTTCAATACATGTACACATTGTGCACTGGCCAAGTCATCATCTATCTCCTCATCCCTACATTGTTTCTTCATGGTAAAAACATTTAAAACCAATATTCCATCTCATTTTAGTTAAAATTGCTGTTATCAAAATAAATGCTGGCACATGGGACTTTCTCCAAAATAGACTACATATTGGCTCATAGGATGTACTTAAGTAAAGCAAAAAATTGGAAAATTCCCCATGTATATTATCAGATCATAGTGTAACAAAACTGGAAATCAATGGCAAAGTAAACAATGAATAGTTATGTAAACATGTGGGAATAAAATATTATCCTTTGAACACTCAATGGCTCACAAATGAAATTAAAGAAGAAATTAAGCAGTTTCTACAAATGATAATGCACATATAACATACCAGAACTTATAGGCTGCAACAAAAGCAGTCCTATGAGGCAAATTTATAGTGGTGAATTCCCACAACAGAAAAATAGACCAAGCTCAAATAAATAATCTAATAACCTCAAGGTTCTAGAATAAGAACAAGTTAAGCTCAAAGTTCATACAAGGAAGGAACCTATAAAGATTAGAGAAAACAGAAAGTAGTGCAATCGAGACTAAGAAAGGAATACAAAGAATCAATGAATCAAAGAGTTCTTTGAAATATTAAATAAAATGGACAAAACTTTAGCCAACTTCATCAAAAGAAAGAAAAGAAAAGAGAAGCCCCAAGTTGATTCAATTAGGAATGAAAAGGGTGAAATCACAATGGATTTTGCAGAAATCCAGATCATCATTACCTACTTCAAAAACCTATATTCTAATAAGATGGAACATCCAGAAGAAATGGACAGATTCCTAGATAGACATGAATTACCACAGCTGAATCAAGAAGATATAAAAATTCCAAGTAAATCAACATCAGTCAATAAATTTAAAGATGTAATTAAAACCCTACCAACAAAGAAAACCCCAGTCCCTCACAGATACACTGCTGAATTCTACAAGAAACTTAGAAAAGATTTAATGCTGCTACTTCTCAAACTCCTAAATGAACTTGAAAGAGAAGCAATACTCCTAAATTCATTCTTAGAACCAATCATGGACTTGATACTAAGAGCAGAGAAGGAGCTGAACAAAAAGGAGAACTACAGGCCAATCTCCCTAATGAACATAGATGCAAAAATTCTCAATAAAATTTTGGCAAACAGAATACAGCAAATCATCAAGAAGATTATATACCATGACCAAATCAAATTTATCCCAGGGGTACAGAGATGGTTCAGCATACACAAACCAATAAATGTAATATACCACTGTAACAGAGCCAAAGACAAAAACAGTATGATTATCTCAATAGATGAAGAAAAACCATTTGACAAAGTCCAACACCCATTCATGATAAGACTCTGACAGAAAAATCAGAAGACCGTCTATGACAAACCAACAGCCAACATCATACTAAACGGTCAAATGCAAGATTTCATTCTAAAATCAGGAGCAAGACAAGGATGCCCACTATCACCACGTCCTATTCAATATAGTTGTATAACAATTAAACAAGAGAAAGAAATAAAAGGACTATGGATAGGAAAGGAAGAGTTAAATTATCATTACTTATTGATAACATAATACATTACCTACAAGACCCAAAAATTCCAGCAAAAAAACTCCAAGATTTGATAATCAAATTCAGCAGCATAATGAGATATGAAGTCAACCCTCAAAAATCAATAGCATTCGTATATGTAGATAAACTCTTTGAGAGAGAAATTAAGGAAACCACACCTTTCACAATAGCATCAAGGAAAATAAAGTACTTAGGGATCAATCAAACAAAGGAAGTGAAAGACCTCTATACATTTGAAAACCGTAGTACTCTGAAAAAGGAAATCAAAGAGGACATCTGAAAAAGGAAAGATTATCTTCTGTTCTTGGATAGGCACAACCAATATTGTGAAAATGGCCATCCTTTCAAAACTGTTATACAGATATAATGCAACCCCAATTAAAATACCTAGAGAAAACAACCCTAAAATTCATATGGAACTAAAAAAAAAAAACCTATTGTAGTAAAAGCAGTTTTGGGCAATATGGCAACGAAGGGCAATCCCCAATCTGAAGTTATACCAAAAAGCTACCACGATTAAAAAAAAAAACCAGCATGTTACTGGCAAAACAAAACAAAACAACAAGACTCAAGGATCAGTGGAACAGAGTAGAATATGCAGATACAACCCCGCGACCCGAAGCACAGTCAGCTACCTTATCTTTGACAAAGGGGCCAAACACATTCACTGGACGAAAGCTACTTTAATGAATGGTGTTGGAAAAAACTGGCTCTCCACATGCCAAAAATTAAAATTAGATCCGTATCGCTCACCCTGCACTAAATCAAAATGGAAATGGGTGAAAGATCTAAATATTAAAACAGGAACACTGAGTCTTCTGGAAGATGGAGTAGGTAGAACTCTTGAAGACATAAGTGTAGGCAAAGACTTTACAAACAAATCCCCAGGAAATATTACAAAGAATCAACAACTGGGATCTTATCAAATTAAGTCTTTTGCACAGCAGGAGAATCCACCAACAGAGTAAAGAGATGACACACAGAATGGAAAAAAAAATTTACCAACTATTCCTCAGACAAAGGAATAATATCTAGAATATATATAAAGAACTAAAAAAAAAAATCAGACCTCCCCAAATTTATAGACCCAATCCAAAAGTGGGCATCTGAAATGAATTCAATAAGTAAATATATGAAAAAAATGCTCAACATCACCTGTCATTCAAAAATACAAGTTAAAACAACACTGAGATTCCAGAAAGAATGCCTCTCATCAAGAAATCAGCCAATAACAAATGCAGGTGGGGTTGGGGGGGAGGAGGAACCCTTCTCCACTGTTGCTCAGCATGTACATTGGTACAATCACTGTGGAAATCAGTTTTAAGGTTTCTCAAAAAAACTGAAACTAGAGGTTTTACGTGACCCAGCTATTCTCCTTCTAGGTATCTTCCCAGAAGAATTAAAAAATCATACTACAGCAATATATATGCACCTATGTTTACAGCAGCACAATTTTTAGTAGCTAAATCTTGGAAACAAACCAAATGCCCTCAACAGATGAGTGGATAAGGAAAATGTGGCTTTTATATACATGAATTACTATTCTGTCATCAATAAGGATAAACTTGAGACATTGTTAGGTAAATGGCTGCATCTTGAGGCCACAATTTTAAGTGAAATAAATCAGACACATGAGTTTAAATATTGGATTTCTTCTGTATGAAAAACCCCAAGTGTAAGTAAGGAGCAACATGGAAGATGTGCACCGGGAAGTAGGAAGAAGATGTTCAAATGGGAAGGGGGACAAGATGGGGGAGGAAGATAAGAAAATGGACTTTGAAAAAGAGAATGGGGGAAAAAACTAGGAACAAATGTTTGTAAATGAGGAAGCAATGAAGGGTTGAAGGAGGGGAAGGGGAACAGGAAAAAAAGAATTAACACATTTGTACCTGTACATAATTATATGTACAGGTACAAACTCCCTAAGATGAATGTGATCCTTATGTATGGCCAACATGAACTAATAAAATAAAAAATATAAATAAGTAAATGCTGGCAAAAATGTGAGAAAAAAGGGATTAATATACACTGTCAGTGGGAATATAAATTAATACAACTATCATGAAAAACTATAAGGAAATTTCTCAAAAAAAACCACCAAGAACTAATCTACCATATTGCTCTAGTTATCCCACTTGTGAGTGTATATCTAAAGGAAATTAAATCAGTGTATCTAAGAGATGCCATCCACTCCCATGGTCATTGAAGCACTACTGACAGTGGCCACAGTATGGAATCAGCCTAGGTGTCCATTAATAGATGAATGGATAAAGGAAATATGATATATGTATACAACGGAATATTACTGAGCTATAAAAAGTAAAATTCTGTCATTTGCAGCTGAACAGATAAAACTGGAGGGCATTCTGTTAAATGAAAGAGTAAGGCACAGAAAGGCAAACTGCTACATGTTCTCTCACACGTGGAATCTTAAAAAGCTGATCTGCGCGCAGAACAGTGATGACTACAGGTTGGGAAGAGGAGTGAGGTGAGAAAGGGAGATTGGGTGATGGGTAGTTAAAAGAAATAAGATTTAGTGTTTCACATTCTAGTGAAGAACTAGAAGAGACGCTCCAAATATAAAGAAATGATAAGGAGGTGGCAATGCTAATTACCCTGAGATCATCAATACACACTGGGCACGTGCTGAAATATCACACTGTACCCCAAAGATGAGGCAGTGCATGTTGGCCATAATCACTAATGTAGATTGTCTCAATTCACCAATTAAAAGAAACAGAGGTAGAGTGGATCAGGAGACTGAATCCATCAATATACTTTATAGAAAAAACACATTTAACCTGAAAGGGGATTGGAGAGAGAACAATGTTTTATGTGACAGGGAGCCAAAAAGAAGTGGGGGTAGCTTGCCTATCAGCTGCAGAGTGGATAAGGAAGACATGGCACTTTTATAGTGGAAAGTTACTCAGCTATAAAGTAAGATAGCCTTGAGGCTCTTGTAGGTAAATGGATATAGTTTGAGATCATGCTCATGGATGAAATGAATCAGTTACATGGGTGAATATCATGTTGTCTCCCTAGTATAAAAAACACTAAAGGAATTAGTGAGATCCAAAGTGCACAATACATATTGTGAAAGTGAAAGGGGAGGAAGGGTTTAAAAGGGGAGGGCAGTGGCCATTGTTAATCTATTACTGTGATTTGAAATCCATCTTGTTTTCATTGTTCTGTTTGGTTTTATTCTGTTTCAGTTTGTCTAAGTTTATTATATTTGATGGCATGGACAGCTATTTCAAAGATACCAAAATATATTATGGTAGCCATTATTGATTTCCTATTACCTTGTTTTGAAGCCCTGTATTGCTTTCATTGTTTTGTTTGGATTGGGTTTATGCTATTTTGTTTTGTTTAATTGTATTATGCCTGATGCTGTAGGCAGCTACTTGGAAGACAACAAGACACATCACTGTTGTTTTACTATTATCTTGCTTTTTAAGTCCTGTATTGCTTCCATTGTTTTGTTTTTATCAGTTTTATTCTGTACTATTTTGTTTGATTTTATTATGCCTGATGGTATGGGCAGTCATTTTGAAGATAACAAGAGGCATTATGGTAGCCATTATTAATTTCCTTATATCTTATTTTGAAGTCATGTACCATGTTCATTGTTTTGTTTTGATTGACTCTATTCTGTTTTTTTTCTTTCATTTGGTTTTATTCTCTTCAAAGTAAAAAAAGGAGTGATCTAGATGACAGTATAACTTCTTTAAAAGAGAGGAATTTTTTGCATGCTAAGTTAGACATGACCTAAGACACTTTCACAGTGTGTAGAGAGGGTCAGAAGTATGGTCAAATGTTTCCAAGAATACTGTTGCAATTCTTCAATCAGAAAAGACCAAAGTAGAAGGTAATGTACCTAAACAGTGGCTGATCCAAAGGCAATACCTGTGGACCCCAAATTATGTACCAAAACATCTTATCCAAGTTGGTTATGGCAGACAGGAGCAGAAAAGACTCTCAGGCAAAGAAAAACAAAGACTTCAAAAATAATGCTGTGGACTTGTCATGGTAGGACATGGAAATTCCAAGCAGAGAATGCATCTGCCCTTAAAAGCAAGGTTCCTGAATCTTGACGTCTCCCACAGAGAAGAAAGGGTCCCAAGTACCCATTGTCAAAGTTCTGGTAACCTCTACCTCTGAATAACCAAACTTAATGGAAAAGACTTCATGGGGTCTGAAATTTGTCCCCTCAAGTGAAATGCCAAAGCAAATCTTTCAAAGGAAAAAAAAATAATTCAGACAAGAAAAGAGCAGATTCAATCAAAGGGCACTAAGATTCCGGTCACAGTTCCTGATAGAGTGGTAAATGTACCTAGCCACTTAAGCACATGGCTGGGGAGAGGGGTTCCCTTGATAGCAGTATTTTTATTAATTTATATATTTGCTAAAATCAAAGATTTTCAACTCCTGAGGAAGTTTGTCTAGATTCAAATGTCCAGAATTGGATGAACCAGTACAAGAATTCAACTATCCCAGATGTTATTTGGATAGCCCAGTAAAAAATATTTATAGGTCCATGTTAAAGCATAAATTCTCCTGAGATTCTGAAATCATTCTTTTCTCTTTTCCCTGGAGATTTGGATTTAGAAACATGAGGATAACTTGATATAAAGGCTGAGACTGAAGCTTTATGAATTTATCAAGAATTTGCCATGTTCTCTCTAGTATGAAAAATAATAATAAAAAACTGAAAGAGTAATAAGATCCAAAATGTGTAATAGATATTGTGATAATGAAAGGGAAAGAAAGTGCTCTAAATGATGTAACTGTATGTATGTTTAAGTGCACAAGATAGATAACTATACTACTAAGTTTTTGTTAGTTTATCAAACAGAATGGTTTGTACTGTAATTGATTGTCCACTTTTTATGCTTCGATTTTGTGACTTCAGCAACTACTTCTAAGATAACAATATGTAATTTATCAACTAGCGATTTCTTACTGTTTTTTTTAATTCTGTACTATTTCTGCCCTTTTTTCTGTTTTGCTTTTTTTCTCTAAATAAAAAACAAGAATTTCTAAGTCAAGATAATAATAGATTGGCCTTTTGTAAGACCTTGTTGGATACTTAATGCTTCAAAGAGATGATACCCATTATCATTATAGCAAAACATTTGGCTTTTGAATATTTTTGTTTGCCTTCTGATCTTTAGCAGAGAATGTATGTATTCATACAAGTTTTCTGCATTGATTAAATTAATATTATTTATTTAGAAAATAAGTGTAGGCTATAAATACATGTGTATTTGAGGATATAAGATTCTCTGAGCCATCTTGCTTCTGTTTTTTTCATTGCAATGTAGTTCTTCTACCAGAAAGCCTGTGCTGTACATTTTACCTCCAAAACCAAGCAAAGCGATCTACATTGGATCTTTATTTTAAAAAAGAATAATGAAAAAACAACAACAAGAACCACTCCTAGGCTATGGCTGAACCGCTCTGACTGTCCAAACTTCCTTAACTTTTCTCATTGACTTCTGAGCCTGGTGGCTTTCTGACTGGAAATCTCAAGACACACATTGAAAGCTCAATAGACTACAGTCCTTTCCTTTCATTGGCTGAGGTAGGGTGTGGGAGTGGGAATGTATATCAGCCCCACGGCAGTGTAACTGTAACTTTACTTTTCTTCTTAGTTTATCATGGCATTCTGAGTAACATGACCACACGTTGGCCTGTTGTCCTTGTCAGCATGCGCTGCCTACAGCTGGGGTGGCTTTAACACTAGAAACATATTTCCCACATCTGTGGAGGCTGGAAAGGCCAAGGCACCTGGGGATAGGGCTGTGCTCCCAGCTTTCACATGGCTTCACCTGGCAGACGGAAAGGGAGAGGGAAAGGGAAAGGGAAAGGTAAAGGGAAAGAGGTGGATGGAGAGAGACTCTCGTGGGTCTTTTCCTATAAGACTTCTAATTCCACCCTGGACTCCTGACCTCATGACCACATCTGAACCTAATTACTCACCAAAGACCATTGTGATGGGGTTAGGTTTTCTGATATATGAATTTGAAGGGATGCAAACATTCAAAAGAGGCACTAGGGCTTTTGCAGACATTAGGCTTTTATGAACAGAATGTCCTTCCCCTTATAATTAATCACTGAACATTCACAAGCTAGGTACTGTACCTGGAGTGCAACAGAGTTTGATGCCATTATAAAATGTTTTATTTAGTATCCATATCTTTTTAAAATCCTGTCATTGATTTATGAGAGTCTACTAGCATGACAAGAGGCACCTCAGCAGCATCCTCAGCAATGAGATCCTTTTAAGAAATTTCTTCCAGTCTTGAATGGGGCATGGTGATGCACACCTGTAATCCCAGCACTTGGGAGGCTGAGGCAGGAGGATTGCTGCAAGTTGAAAGCCAGCCTGGGCTACATAATGATTTCAAGGCTAGGCTGAACTATGAAATGAAATCCAGTCTCAAAAAGGCAAAACAAAACAAAACCAAAAACCAACCATGAAACAAAAAAGAAAAGAAAAAAAGAAATTTCTCCCAATCTCTTGGCAACTCAGTTGAATTTTGCCATCAAATCACACAAACATGTTTTTTTTCCTTTTCTTTTACTGTAAACTTCTTTTGGCTTCTTGCCAAGTAATTATTCTGCTTTAGGGTAGTTCTGGGGTCATACATAAAACCTACTTGCAAAAAAGACTACAGTGCCACAATTCTTTGTGATAATTCTGAAGTCCAGAAAGTGCTACATAGTATATATAATTAATTTTCTTTTGTAGTGATAATTGCAGACCTGAACTGACCTGAAGATTATATAGTCTTCATTCACGACACATAATATGACTGTTTTCACATTTTGCTGCAGAAATACTATGGCTTTCTTCCCCAGGGTTCAGAAGCCCAGCTATATCCAACCAAATGGAAGGGAAATGGCGTGCTCATTTCTTTCTCACATCAAATTAGTGAAAAAGAGGCTCTTCAGTGCTGTTTCCACATTTTGACAGCATATTTTTTGTGATTTTTTTTTCTCATGACCTCACACTTGCCAGGCAGGAGCTTATACCACTGAGCTAAATCTCCAGACCCTTGATAGCATATTTGAAAGCAACCAATGAGCAATGGCTTTAGGGCCAAAGAAAGCTACCCAGAAGTGTGTTATGTTGGAATAACCATGTCTTAAGCAACTCTGCAAACTCTGAAGTCTCTTGGTTCATGCAGTCCCCTCACCTGGGATTTTGGGTCCATGTGACCGTGCCACTTCCTCTGGGGTATTTCTCCCTGTTTCAGATCCAGGCCCCTCACAGGAATTGTTGGTTTTATCTCCTGTGCCCCACAGCACTTGCCTTGTTCCACTGTAGCAGAGCTTGTTTTATAGAAAGCTCCCTCTTCTGGGAAGAGAGGGGGTCTTTTTGCTTTTTTGCCCCTTGTGACCAAACACATAACTTGCCATGTACCTGCCACTGTATTCACATGTAATGAGTGAAGCCGTGGCTGCTTATTCAGGTTGGGGAAAATAAGACAAGGTAAACACGAAAGGAAAATTTAAATATCTGTGCTGTGTGTGCATCATTCAGAGGTGGGAAAAAGAAAATTCTTTGTTACTCCAGATGCTGAGATTTGGATCAAATTTCAAAATTAAAGACAGGTAGGTCTCACTGGGGATTTAGCTCAGTGGCATAAGGGCCTGCCTGGCAAGCTTGAGGTCGTGAGTTTAAACCCCAGTACAAACAAAACAAAACAAAGACAGAGTGTTCTCAATACAATATAACTTAATGCTTTAGGACTAGAAAGCTACCACAATGGGACGTGCTACCTCAAAACGTGATGAGCGGAAAGTAAGGACACATTCCAAAATGAAGAAGGACATGCTGAAGTGATCCAGGTGGTGTGTGGTCAGGTCTGGTCCCATTTCAACCATCTAAATGGATTTGGAAAGTAGTGGAACACAATGCACTTGGTCTCCAAGCTTTTGAAGATTCTTCCAATTGCAGAAAGCATTCCGATGGAGAGACGTTGGGCATCGCAGTTCCACCATTTCCTTACCAAATGATATAAATGGAGTTGAGACACTGGTAAGGATCATGAGAATTCAGAGAGTTAAAATGTAAAGTTCAAAGTAAAAGAGATATAAAACCTCACTGGATCTACGAGTAAATTATGCCTGTGGCAATTTCTTGGTGTCCTTCAGATATGGTGCTTAACAGTGACTATTTTTAAAAATCAAAACAGGGGGAGTAAAGAGGAGCACAGAACCCATCACAGAGTGATAAACTATCAACACCTTTTAAAAAGCAGAGGCTCGTGTCATGTAGCTGAAAGGGGTGAGAATTGGGTCACCTACAGAACCTAATTTATAGCCATAAAAGGAAGTGAAAATTCTTAAGAAGCAAGGAGATTGGGGACACTGTTCCTGTCAACCGTGACCTTCCTTGCCATAATTTAAGGAGTTTGACATCAGTTGCCAAATAAGAAACTTTTCTATTTCTTTGCAAAGTAATCATGCACAGGGACAGACGGAGGCCCTCCCCTCTTCCTAGCAGGCTTTTTAGCTCTCCACGCCAGCAGGCCATGTAGACATCTGTACAGACTCTGCAGCCCTCAGGCCGCTTTGCTGTCTACACAGAGCCCCGGTCCAGCCCAAAGTGGCTAGGAAGGCGTGATGCCTGGGGCTGAAGCATCTGCAGCTGCCTCTGGGACTTCCAGCAACCTTGGGCCAGGTCCCTGATTTTTTGTATTTGATTTTCTTTTTTTCCCTGAAAAATTAAAATGTTAATAGTGCGTACATCATAAGATTGTATGAACTGAGTTACCACTCGCAGCCTTTGGAGCAGATGTTGACTCAGACTCCTAATGTGTGTTAGGGAAATAAAACACATATGTGAAAAGATTTGCTTGTTCCCATGGAAATGACCTTGCTGTCCAAGCCCCAAAACCAAAGAGCCAAGGGCCCTACTTGACTGCACAGCAGGCTTCCAGGAGCTCTTGCAGGAGTCTGGAGTCAGGCAAGCAGCACCAGAAGCTTCCTCTGCCTCCTCCTCACTCCACACATTTCTCTCCCTTGTCATTCAAATGACCTTCTTGGGTGATGAGGCTCCAGTGTTTAATGAATGACTCACTGAAATACCCGATGCCAGCCGCTCCTAATTTAGAACCATCCCCTCACAAATAGAGGCATCTGTTCATTGCGAGCTTATGATTTAAAGCCCATAGAGCCTCCCTGGGTAAATCTATGGTCCAGAAATGACGCTCGGTGTGTACCGTAAGCATAAGCTGTGAGCTGCGGTGAAGAAGCACTCCCGGCCGCCCCCCAGCAGCTGGTCAGTGAGGAGTAGGCAAATTCAGAAGCAGCAGCAGCGCTGGTCCAGG
The DNA here is from genome assembly GCA_004027295.1 of Dolichotis patagonum. NCBI lineage: Eukaryota > Metazoa > Chordata > Mammalia > Rodentia > Caviidae > Dolichotis > Dolichotis patagonum. The sequence goes on along the minus strand of PVJX010000523.1, from coordinate 10,228 downwards.
GCCCCAGGCAGCCTCTGGGCTCTGCCTCCCGCATCTCAGCGTGCGATGCTTTGTTGAACAGAGTGGCACAGAGCACCCTGCAGACGCGAAGCACTGAGGCCCGATGAGGCCCTGTCCCAGCAAAATCGAGGGGCAGGAGGAGCCCCTCGAATGAGCTACAGAGACAAGTGCACACTCTAAGGACAGGGACCCAGCAGGCTCTCCTGCTGTCCAGGCCAGATGTGGGCGCGGGCTGCGGAGCAGAACCCAGGCCAGCAGGAGCCTGGGGACCCACGAGGACAGCACGTGGCTGCCCGGCCCCAGCCGGGCAAGGGAAGCCTCCTGGGGAGCCCTGGCACTGGTCTTAGCTCCTTCCTAGGGCTGGGCATTCCTGGGCATCTGAGAATCACAGCGTTTAGTTCTTCAAAATGACTTCCCATTTCTCCAGTAATCGCCTCCTATTTGTGTCCTCCTTTCTGCTTCAGGGATTCTTATTATTTAAGTCTGTCTCCTAGTTTGAGTCTGTAATTTTGTTCTTGCTTCTTTTTCTATAATTAAATCAAGAAAATAATCCTGTTTACCATACCTACAACAAAAACTAAATAAAGCAACATACCTTGGAATAAATGTAAACGAGAAAGTGGAAGAACTCCACAATGAAAACTTTAAAACACTGATGAAAGGTATTGAAGAGAAGTGCGTGCGCACACACACACACACACACGTAAAGATAGCCATTCTCCTGGAATGAAAGAATTATATTGCTATACTGGCCACACTACCCAAAGTAATCCGTAGAGTCAATGTAATTCCTGTCAAAATACCAGTGGCATTTTTTAGCAGAAGTGGAAAAAATAGAACACTCCTAAATTCATAGGGAATCAAAATAGATCCCAAATAGTTCAAATAATCCTGGGGATATATATAATTTTTTTAAAGCTAAAAGCTTACAATACTCACTCCAAAATATGTTACAAGGCTATAATTACCAAAACAATGCTCTTGTATAAAGACAAGCATATAAAACCACGAGAATAAGGAATCCATTCCTTATAGAAATAGATTCAATATTTAAAGCCAACCAATTTTCAGCAAAGGCACTCAGAACATACACTGGAGAAATGACAGTCTCTTCAATAACTGGTGCTGGGTAAACTAGATATGCATATGCAGAGAAAACAAACAGACCTCTTTCTTTGTTTCTCCCCTACTCCCTCCATATGTATATATATATATATTCTGACTGTTAATATACATGTACTCAACATGTACATGTATTCTGACTGTTAATATACATGTACTCAACAAACCAAAGTGGACCAAAAACTTAAATGAAAGACTATGAAACTACTAAAAAACATAGGAACACAGGAAAAACTGTTTTGGGATTGTTATGGCTTGATCTAGATATCCTCCAAAGTCTCATGCAGTCACAGGACTTTTCTTGGTGGTAGCTGAATCCAAAGTGTGCCATGATGGGATTAAGGTGGGTGATTGCTGAATCAGTGATCCCTGTAGATTGGATTCGATATAAAGGTCAGAAAGAGGCATGTCTTGCACTCTGGGTTTTTTGTTGTTGTTGTTGTTGTTGTTGTTTTTTTTTTCCTTTGCTGTTTTCTACTGCCTTGAACTGTTACCTCTCTGCCATGTGCCACTCTGCCTTGGAGCCAGCTGATTTTGAACTAAAACTCTGCAAACTGTGTGCTAAATAGACTCTTCCTCCCTTAACTTTGGCATTAGGTATTTTGTCTCAGCAATGACAAAAGTAGCTTTTCGGAGGTGGCAGGATCTAGGGTATGTGATACTGGGATCAAGGACACAATGCTAGGATTAAGGGTGTGAGTGCTACAGCCTGGATAAAATATAAGGGACAGAGTTCCATTCAATCCTGCTATTCTCCTCCTGGGTATTTTCCAAGAAAAATTGAAAAAGTCATGTTACAGTGATATATGTGCACCCATGTTCATAGCAGCACAGTTTGTGAAGCTAAATCTTGGAAACAACCAAAATGCCCATCAACCGCAGAGTGGATGAAAAAGATGTGGTATTTTTATGCAATGGAATATTACCCAGCTATAAAAAAGGATGATCTTGAGGCCTTTCAAGGTAAATGGAGGCAACTTGAGAATATCCTCATTAGTGAAATAAACAAGACTCACATTAGTAAATATCACATTGTCTCTCTAGTGTAAAGAATAATAAGAACTGACAGAACTATGGGATCCAAAAAGTATAATAGATATTGTAAAAGTGAAAGGGAAGGAAAGTGCTCTAAAGGATATAACGGTATGTATAGTGTATAAGATAGATGACCATATTACTGAATTTCTATTGGCTCATTGAACAGAAGGGTTTTCACTGTCAATGTTTGAGTGTCTAGCCACTTTTTATGCTTTGATTTTGTAACTTGAACAACTATTGTTAAGATGACAATATGTAATGTATCAACTAGTGATTTTATGATGTTAATTTTTTTTGAATTCTGTATTATTCTACCTTTTCTCTCTTTTTTTCTATTTTGTTTTTTTTTTAATTTTCTTTTCTTTCTTTCTTTAAATAAAAAAATTGGAAAGCAACATAAGGAACAAAAAGGGTCATTGCTTGCTGCCTTCTGCCTGCCTGCTCTGCCATGCTCCTCTACCGTGTCCCCCTGCCGTGGAGCCAGCCAACTATGCACTGAAACCTCAGTAAACTGTGAGCTAAATAAAACTTTCTTTGTTGGACTTTGGGTGTTGGGTATTTTGTTTCAGCAAAGATAAAAGTAACTAAGAAAGGGACGTTGGTCTAGACAAAGATATTTTTAGTGTAGTCCCCAAAGGAAGGCAACTATAGCAAAACTTGGCAAAAAGGATCACTTCAAACTAACAAAGGAAACTACAATAAGAGACTTTTTTTTAAGAAGGAAGAAAACATTTGAAGCTATTCATTCATCTGGCAAGTGATTAACAGCCAAAACATACAAAGATCTAAACACTGGGGAAAAAAACCTAATTTGAGAAAATGACAAATAATCTGTATAGACACTTCTCAAAAGAGGATATAAAAATGGCCAGCAAATATATGAAAAAATCTCAATATCACTATTCACCAGGGAAGTAATGATTAAAACCACAATGAGATATATCTCACCCTAGTTAGAATGACTACTATCAAAGGGACAAAAACCAACATATTGATGAGGACTTGGAGAAAGGAAAATTTTTGCATACTATTGGTGGAAATGTAAATTAGCACAGCCATTATTTTTTTTAATATGGAAGTGTCTCGCAAAACTAAATATAGAAAACTACTGTACAATATGAGAACTCTGCCCCAGGGTGTGTGTACAAAGGAATCAGGATGTTGAGGAGACGCCTATATTTTCCTGATTTCTGCAGTAATAGAGCCAAGATACGGAATCCACTGAGAAGTCTATACTGGCAGAAGGCTGGATAAAGTGTAGCTTAGATGCACAGCAGAATATTACTCATCCATTAAAAATGAAATGTTATTTGTGACAGTATGGCTGAGTGTGAAGGAAATTGTGTTGAGATATATCAGACACAGAAAGACAAATACTACATGTTCTCATTTACATGGAGGTCAAAGCATTGAGCTCACAGAAGTTGGGAGTGCACTAGTGGTTACCGGAGCCTGGGGGATGTGTGGGGAGAGGGGTTATGGGAATAGGGGTGCCCCTGATAGGAAGAATGGTTTCTAATATCCCACAGCACAGGAGGATAACCAGGGTGGGTCAAAATTCAATGGGTTATTTCAAAAATAACACACAGATAAAAATCTTGAGAGTATGCCACACAAAGAAATAATAAATGTTTGGGAAGATAGATATGCCAGTGATTTGGATCTAATCATTATACAATATGCACTGATCACTGAAATATCACCTTCATTCTTAGAAATATATACACATAGGTGTTAAATGAAAATAAAAATTTAAATTAAAGAATGATTTTAAAGCCTGTGAATACTTACTTTAAAAATTAAATTAAATTGTTATGCTTAAGTGTTTCACTTGAAAATGTGTTTCTGGAACTCTTCAGTTTCTCCATATTGTTTTCTAGTTTTCCTTATATTGGCCTTGTAAGTTTTGTGGTGAGATTTATCACTACTTCATATTTTAATACTCTTGTTGATGATGTGCTTTGTTTTCGTTTGTCACCATAAAATGGAAGTATGGTTGCTTTTCAATAAACTACCTTAAAAAATTATAATTTAAAAACATGTGAATTCTTACTTACTTTAAACATTAAATTAAATCTGCAAACTCTTACATCTTGTGCATAGTTTTAAGAGCCAGGTCATATGTATTTGTTTCTCTCTTTCCTTTCACCACATCAGTGATTTGAAGCAAATTTCCTAACCTCACTGTGTTTTGAAGGAGTGTGATGAGTTAAATAAATCAAGATAAAAACAGGAAATTCTACAGGGTTTTGGGTTTTTATTAGCCTTCCATTAAGAATAATCTAAAAGATTTTTTGATTCGCTCTTAGGGTTAAGATTTCCTAAACCTGAAAATCAGGTTTTGTTTTTGAAGGTAACCAAGTGAATGACAAGAGAAATAAAGTGATTAAACTGAAGCAAAGACAGGGCCACTGGCAAATGCAGGAGCTGTCGCTAGGGCAGGACCTGACGGTGTCCTGTCACACAGGCGGAATCAGGACTCTGCAAGGTCTTTGGTTTCTATGCCTCATCAGCAAATCAGAAACGGAATACAGCACGGAGGACTGCGGGGTACTCTAAGCACACCAAACCCCTCAGCGTGTTGTAAGATGCCTGTTCCACAAGCCAGCACCCGACAGCATCTGCTACAACTGTTCCTTAAATCAATAGAGGAAATGTCGGTACTGGCTTTCTAGATGCCTCCAAAATGGCAGTATCTAGAGAAACTCTCCAGAAATAAACCAGCGCCCCGGTAGTGCTTAGATTCGCCCTCCTGAAATACCCTCCTTTTGGTCGTTTGTTTAAAACGTGAAGGGTGTGTCCACACAGAAATGGTATCATTACCAAGGCTCTGGCCCTCGGCCCATTTACCAGCCCTCCTTCCATGGCTTCTGTGGGCTTTTGCTGGGGGAAACGATTGCGTGTGTGATGTTTTGATATTTGGATTATCAGATTATGCTGATGCAAAATAGCACAAAGAAACAGCATAGGTGTTTTTCTTTCTAATCAGAAAACCAGGGCTCAAAACATGAAGAAATTGTGCCCCCTGCTGATTTCATTGCATATTAACATCGGCAGTGTTTTGTTTCGTTTTTTCTAAAAGCCTTGGCCCTTCCGGAGAGTGCTGAAGCTTCCCTGGGGAGGGGAGAGCGCAACCATGCAGATGCAGACATTTTCTGATGACCTTGTAGGAGAAAGAGGAGGGGAAATGAATGCTTCTTTGGGAGAGTGGGGGTCGCTTTGTGGAGACCCTTGTTCTGAGAGCCTCCGGAGCATTGCATTGCCTTGCTGACGCCAATGAGGGAAACCAAACCAGCAGGAAAGGCTCCGAGAAGGAGCCGATTGTCGCTGGGACCACCCCTGTGACAACCCTCAAGGGCCCAAGGACCGAAGAACAGGAGCTCTGAAAAAGCCCCTCGAGCCTGCGTGCATTGCACCTGAGAGCTGTTGTGGCCGGTGCAGCGCAGTCCTCCCCGCTTCCTTCCGGGGCTGAGTCCCCGGGGAGCCTGCCAGCGGCCCAGGTCTGCTGTTGTGAGCGCCCAGGTGGCATCGGGCACCCCAGCTGTCCCTGTGTTCCCCCTCTCCCCGGGGTGGGTTTTTTTTTTCCCCCTCTCTGTCGGCTGCCTCTGGGTCTGGACCTGTGATCTGTCTTCTGGCCGGGAATCACGGTCCACAAGCTATGCAGCAGCCTGCTGGGGACGGACCGGCGCTCGGAGCGGGTTGCCCGCCTTGCGGCGGCCTCGCGGACCTCGCGGGCCCGGGGTGACTGGGACCGAGCCTCGGCGGCCGGCAGCTGCTCTGCCCCTGCGAGGCCGGGGACGAAGCCCTCCAGTCTGCAGCGCCCGGGTTTTCTTCTGGATTCTAGCAGCAATTAAATGGCCGATGCGGCCTTTCCCCAGTCTCTACAGGACCGCTTTCATCTTTCCTTAGGACTGTCAGATTTAGCAAATAAAATGACAGCGCTCCCAGTTTGAATTTTATTTGAATGAATTTCAGAAAAACAAAAAAATTTTTTGAATATCGTTATGTGTTGTTTATCTGGAATTCATCCGTACTTGGTGTCCTGTATTTTACCTGGCAACCCTAGCTTTGCTGTCACTCTTTTTTTCCCAGTCTTCCTAATAAGCTAAAGCTGCCGGAGCAGCTGCCGGCGGTCTGGGACCCGACTGCGCATGCTTCCAGGGAGGGCTTGCGTTCGTTGCCCTCTAGTGGCCACCTGGGACATCGCACCCTGGGCGGGGGGGCGGGGCTCCGCGACGAGGACCTTGGGGTGGACGTGGGAAGCGGGGGATGGGATGCACCTGTTGTGGTTTTTAACGTGTCTAACAACCAAGAAATGAGGTTGAAATGAAATGCACTGGCATCTTAAAATTAAAAGTAAAGAGTAAAGCCCTCCCTATCCTGAAAAGGGGCACACACACTCCTATCCCCCACCCCCGCCAAGCGGGAGCTGACAGCTCCTCCCTCGAGGCAGCTCCGGGGAATACATTGGCTTTCTTCTCGGGAGCTGAGGCGGGGAGGAGGGAGTGCGACGCCGATTTTACAATCCACCGCTTCAAGATTTAATGACAGTGTGGCTGCTGAGGGCTGTGGGATGGACCACACCATGAATTCTAGAACTCATGGGTGAGTTCTGGAAGCTGGAAGCTGCAGCGTAGCTGCTCCAAGCCGAATGAATGAATGAATAATAGACATGTATTTTTCACGGCCATCACTCTCTCACTTTAGAGTGCTCAAAGACAGAGACTTTTGGGGAGGGGGGGCGTTACAGGGACTCGAACTCAAGACCTTGAGCTTGCCAGGCAGGCGCTTAATGCCGCTGAGTTACCTCCTGTATCCAAAGATAAGAGATGTTAACAACAAAACTCAGGTGAAAGGATCCCAGCAGCAGTAGCAGTTCTCAGGAGTGATTCAGAGTGAGGTCTGTTTTCAGAAGTCTCCTTTGAGTCACCAGAAGAGCGCAAAAACTAGCGTCTTGCTTTTCGGTTTCATGAAAAACCTCTTAGAAATTTTCCCTTGTAAACAGATTGCATGTCTTGGAGTCTTGCCGCTGGATGCATGCATAATAGGATGGGTATTTGCGCTGGAAGTCGAGGCACCGGGTACCCACACTTTTTAGAATGACTCAATAGGAAGGAAATGAAAATTACTGAGCAACTACAGTGTGCCAGACACTGTGCCTCATTATCTCGCGCAATACTCCCAGCAGCCTTGAACGGCTATCATTGTCGTCCACACTTTTACTGATGTGGAAATGACAGACTAAAGGGATGAAGTAACTTGGGCAGGGTCACCCAGGGAGATTCAGCAAGGGCCAAATGCAAATTCACATCTGCTTTGTTCATCTCTTTACAAGATCCAGTGCTGCCCTTGAGAACGTGAGGAAGCCATTTGTATACTTCAAGGAAAGATCAAATAATTAGGTGATGTATGCTAGCAATAAAAGAGCAGGCATGAAGGGAAAGTATAGAAGAGTTGACCAAGGGTTGAGGAACACCATCTTTCCTCCCCTGGCACTGAATGCTGTATCCTGGGTTTCATCGGTTTATCCCTAGAAGTTTCCTTGAATAGCAAGGATCCAAGGGTTCCAAGATCTCTCCCTGCCTTTAGGGCCTCCCCCTCTGGGCTGTTCTGAGATAGCCGTTCTGGGGTTGCAAGACCATAACTTGCATCTTTGGGGAGCACAGCAAATTGAAAACTCCAGGTATTTGATGATATCTAACATCCAATACCCTCCTAAGTCCTTCCAGTCAACCAAGTAGGCTATGTTCCCAAAAGAACTTTCTTGCAAAGATTTTTATGGCTACCTCTATATAATTTTAATGTTAAGGCATTCAGTAAGTGAACCTGAGTGTTTGTGTTTCGCTACATCAAAGCTCTGATGGTTTTCCCATGCCACTTCTCTTGCATTTGGCAGCCTGTTACCTAGCCTCATAGAGATGTAAACTCCTTGATCCAATAATTCCACTTGATATTAGGTTACAAAAGGGTATGTGGGGTAAGAACCTGAAGACCTTCCAAGGGACTCTTAATCTCCTGATTTGGGAGCCAAAATATGATGGTGGCTACTTAAACATCCTTTAGTAATTTTGATCCTTTTCTTCATTCATTGAACAAGCATTTCCTTTTAAGCACTGGCCATTTTCAGGCCACAATAGGAGCTGTGAACAAGAACTGCTGGTTTCCTCAGCCTTAGTGTGAATCAAACCACCTCAAATCTTGCAGAGTCAGGCTAAGCTATAGTGAATAAGCAAAAATAACACAGGGTCAGAGTGTGTTCTTTGAGTCTTGTCAGTTCTGCGAAGCCAAACTACTTGGAGAGGAGATAAACAAGCTGGAAGTAATAATTTTCACACCTTCTTAAATCAGAGTCATTTGAACAGCCGCAATGTTAGAATCAAAAAAGTGTGAAATCTTTTGACTACATGTTTCTGCTTTTCCTGAACATACTTTGTTTTCCTAGTTATTTGGAGCAGTTTCATTCTCTCTCTTCTGGGCTATTCACACCACCCCTATTCCCATAGATAATTATGGCTTCCTTCTTTATTTGCACCCATGATGCACACATTTAGTTATCTCTATCTTATCTTGATGTAGCACATCTAACTACACCTATGTACTTCTCTTTGAAGATGGTCTCAAGGAGTTCATAATTGGTCTCTCTTACAGTTGAACAAGCTACCTAGAAGACCATTGCATATGTATTTCTTTCCTTACAAATGGCATATAAATATCCTCTGTCCCTGTGGGTGACATGCCATCTGCTCAGATATCTAAGGTTCCATCTTTACTGGTTGGGCAGGTGAGAAGTCAGTGTATGACTAACAGGCAGTCCTCTTTCAGGAAAGGCAGGATTTCATAAATATATCTGAATCATACCTGCTGCAACTGATGCGATGTAATAGCACAGCAAAAACAAAGAGTAAAGATGATCACAGCCTAGCAACTGGTTCTCTAGCTCCAGAAGCTGACAGAGAAATTACAACCTTAGCTAAAGGAGCAGCTCTCACCTCATGCCAGTCATTCCGAGGACTGGCATGACTTGCCTTCCCAATCTCCAGGGGAAGAGACAATGTCACTTAATTGATGCTTTTCTTTAAAGTGTGCCCCATTGTTTCTAGACTTCCTTCATAAGGCTCTACATGGTCCCACCTTCCCCTTTCTATCCAAAAAAGATTTCTTAAACCACTCCTGCATGCAAGAAGTTGGGAATACATTTGTCAAAATCATCAGGTGAATACAGACACGGCTACCTTTTTCCATGGATTTCATGGGATTATCTATTTTAAAATATTTTGATAATGAGTTGAAATATAAGAATATAAGGCTAAAAGCATGGGTTCTGGTCAGAGAGCAAACTTAGACAGGACTCTCAGGAACCCATGAACCCATGCAGTCATGAACTAGCAGGTGATACTAAGCCTTTATTTTCCCACGTGTACAGTGGAAGTCGCATCATTTTGAGTATTAAATGAGATGATACATATATAAATTCTTGACCAGTGACTGCACTTTAGCAAGTGCTCAAAAAAGTGGAAGATCTCTTTACTTAATATTACTACTTTCCTGGGTGAATGTTCAAAGACTTAACTTGTTCTCTGCAAAAAAGTTAAGAGCTCCTTGTGCCATCAGCTGGGCTAAGCTTAAGCTTTCACAAGGGTTGCAAATGACTGGATGTAGAACAAGCCTGCTGTGGACTGTCACCCACTGAAGGCCAAGGTTAACATTTCTTCTGGCAAATGGAATGAAAAGAGTAGGAACTGGTGTTGTGACCCGAACTCCCTTTCTTGAGAATGGGATTTTCTTTGATTATTCTGGAGAAAACCTGTCCTGAGAGAGGCTGTGAAAATATGGTCACACAAGAAAGTGCCATCTATGAGGCAGTATGCATCACATATTCACAAGGCACATTAGCGTGACTAAAGTCAAAGACTATTGACTAGGACAGAAACCAGTTTTAACTTTCTATCATTTCCCAAGTTTATGTCTCTACAGAATTGTTTGTTAATAGCACCAATTGACATCTCAAGGGACACTACTTGCCAAATACTGCTAAGCAAAGCTAAGAAGATCTTGCCTCACAACCTTT